>JAJONR010008132.1:0-25257 GCA_029582245.1 Solanum etuberosum
TATATATATATATATATGTATATAATAGATAACAATACACTATATTGATAATTGACTCAAACTTTCGAATTAATAAGTAATAATTAATAAACAGTGATTAAAAGAAATAGCCGATTCGGCCCGGCTTGGCCCACTATTAGAAATTGGGTCTGGCCCGACCCATCAGGCCAGGTAGAAAAACCCTAACCGAGCACCGATCGATTTTTTTCACTCCTTTCACTGTTTCGATTGGTATCCACCCGACACATTATTGGGGGAACCTAATTCAACCCAATTCGGTATATCAGTATCAAAAATATTAATAGGCCAGGCTAACCCGACCCGGCCTAGTAAACAGGCTTACCTGTATATTGATTAAGCAAGTAATACATTTAGTAAGACATAAACCAAAACCTCAGGAAACAACCTTAAAATTATTTAGAAAAGATGTGAAAGCAATGTGAGTTTTTTTCTAACAACTCCTCCAGCATCTGCTTTGTCTGTACTAGTGATGTAGCTTCCATATGTTTTGAGTTTCCAAGTATTACCTTCCGAACAAATCCATTTAATCATAATGCTTTTCGATCTAGGTTTGTAATTTTTCACCACTTGACAAACTTTTCTTCCAATTCCATTTTCAATTTATGGTGCTAAATTTCTCTCTCATAGAGATTTTAACCTAATATAGCACTTGGTCACAAATTCTAGATGATTATTATAGTGGTCTTCTTGTCATACTTCTTATTACATCTATCCTTCCACAACTCCCAACATACAATAAGAGGGGTAACTTGAAGCAAGCACATGTGAGATGTATTTCTTTCTTGAAGATTCCACCAACTTCCATTACAAGAGACGTAACTTATTACGACCATTTCTTAAGTAAGGGATATGAATCCAGTCGATCAAAGATTTTTGTAGTCGTTAAAAGTTATATCTTAATTTAATAATAATGGGGAGATAATATCCAAACTTCGAGAATCATGGAATTCTTTAGAAAAATCTGGTCACACATGTTCATGGAATTAATAAGAGTACAAAGTCAAAAGAGACATTTTTTTTTTACTAAAATACATGAAATGCCACGTGTTTTCTTATCAAATCAAAATGGATAAATCACTTAACTTTGAGCTATTTGTCTTTTGATTTAACTAATAGTAAGAGCCGTTTATTTTTCCCCTCAATATTACGGTTACACTGGAGCATTTTGTTATATTATTATTTATTTTGGCATCTCGCTCTCGTCACATTATTTTGTCTTTATATTTAATTTTTAATATGTTTTTTGTATCTTGATCTCATCACAATGATTTTTTTGGGCTTCGTGCCATAGCATTTTGTCCTGTAACAATTGGGTTTCGACGGATTGGTTTCAAAGGTCACGTGACAACGGTGATTTGCATTAAAAAAAATCGCAGGTCTAAGCTATTATGGTAAAAATTAAGTTCATGCGATGCCCCATAAAAGTAAAATAATTACGGAAAAATATCCCTTTATAGATAATACCCCAAAACTACCGATTGAAAAATGTATCTCCTCTACAATTGCAATCCCTTCCCTAATTCTCACATTGCCAGTTCTCCTTCTCCAATTCTTCTTCTTCTCCCGTTCTCCTTCTTCCGTAGTTCTCCCTCTTCTCCAGTTTTCTTTCCTCTCCAGTTCTTCTTCCCCATCTTCTTCTTTTCTAATTCAAATCAAAACTTGATTCCACAATATTCTATCAATGGATAAAATTGTGATTCTCCTGCAGTAACATGGAAGTTGAAATTTAGAGGAACAATACATTAGTTTTGACATTGAGGCAATAATAGTAGATTTTGCTTTCGATTACCAAAATTTAGTCACACTAATCTTAAATCAAATCAAAATTATTGTGTCATCAAATATGCAATTACATCTGAATTTCTCCATTGAATATATCTAATAATATGAATGTGAAAGTCTACATTGAGTTGAAAAAAAAGAATCCTAAAATTACTTCATATCCACTGATGATCACCTACAACTACTATTTCACAAAGCCAATCCTCAATCCTTATCTATACACACACATATGTATATATATAAACTTTTGATTTAGTAAGTCAGATTGAAATTTTGAGATGCATAAAACAATTGCCAAAATTTTCTTTATAATAGTAGGATAATTTTGTTGGGCCTTATTCCAATGCTTGGATGCAAATGCAATGATATGCTCCTTTTTATTTTTTCTTTATTTTAAGATCCCACCATAATCTATATCAGATGCATCTGTTTCAACTATTTTGAATGCAGAGGGGTCAAGAAGTGATAAGCATGGAAGATCCTTGGCTTTCAATTTTATCTCCTTAATGACATTGGTGTGGATGTTGGTCCACGGGGGAGGAGGTTTCTTTAGCCTATCATGGAGAGGTTTCAATAAATTGCTAAGACCTGGAATAAAGTCTGCTATATAATTGACACATCCCAAAAATCATTGGAGTTAGGTTTTGTCAAGAATTTGACCAGAAAATTTATCAGTAAATTGGATGGATGTTGTATAGGGATAATAGCGCCTTGTTGGATATTGTGCCCAAGGAACCTTATATTAATTTGAAAAAGACTATACTTCGTTTTGGACAAAACTAAGCCATTATCTTTGATGATATTGAAGAAAACTTTCAGATGTTTGAAGTGTCGGTCAATGCTAGTAGAAAATACTAGAACATCATCAATGTATACTATGATAAATTTCGAGAAAGGATTAAAAATGTCATTCATTATTTTTCTGAAACTCTGAAGGAGCATTTTTCAGTCCAAACGGCATAACATTCCACTCATATTGTCCAAAAGGTACCATAAAAACCATTTTATAACGATCTCTTGGATCAATTTGAATTTGCGAAAAGCCAGATTTAAGGTCGAATTTTGAGAAAATTGTGGCAGCATAAAGTCGATGGAGAAGATCTTTTTTGTTTGAAATAGGGTACCTAATCCAACGAAGAGCAGAGTTTAAAGGTTTATAGTTGATGACGAGTCGTGGTACTCCTCGTTCAATCTCAGAGCTTTTGTTGACATAGAAGGCAGCACAACTCCAAGAGGATTTGCTTGGAGAAACGATATGTTTTTCTAGAAGGTCATTGATTTCCTTTTGGCAGTGGATCATGAGTTCATGATTCATTTGGATAGGGCGATCTTTTGTAGGGATGGTTTTCTCATCAAAGCTTGACTCATAAGGAAGCCTAACCAGGTGTTTTTTACGATTTCAGAAGGCTGTGGGCAGGTCCGCACAAAGCTCCTTTTGTATTTTGATTTCTAAGGTTTTGATTTTGGATTGGAGAGAAGGTTCCTGTAGTTGTTGTTGAAACCTTTGGAAAGCGACTTCTTCTTTGAGAAAGTTGATTTGGGCCTCCTTGTGTTTTAAGGCAGAAAGGACCTTCTTGATAGGAGGTTTATCAAAAGGAAGGGAAATATTGATGCTTTCAATTTCGATTCCTTGGTTAGTCACCCTAAAAGGTAGAAGTTCCTCTATAAAAGGAGTGCCAAGTATTACAGGGTTCATAATATCTTTTACTAGCACGAATGGAGTAGAATTTGAGAGAATAGTGTCTCCTATTGAAGTTCTAATCTCAACATCAGATAGTTTGTAACTAATCCCCAGTTTATTGTCGTTGGCAGCTCTAAGTGCTTCTTTTTTTTTCCTCAAAGAACTTGGTAGGGATGAGTCCTTCTTGGACACAATTAAGATCTGCGCCTGTGTCAAATAGAGCAACAATATCTAGGATGAAGGATTTGTCAACTACAAGGGTTACTCTCATATGCCATCTACGAATAGAGATTCTCGAGATAAAGTTAATAAAATCACCTTGTTCCTCTCCATCATCTACTGGGTCACTTGTTTTGGCAATATTCGGTGAAGACGAGATATGTTGGAGGACAAGGCGGTCTAATTCTTGCCTAGCCTTAATTTCTCTAATTTCTTTTTTAAGGAAAGCTATTTCAGATTCGAGATCTTGGATGGTTATGTCTTTTGATTTTTTGGAGGGGAATCGATTTAGAATATTAGTAATATTGTAGGTGTTTGTCACTTGAGGGTGAGAAAATATATGGGAAGAAGAGGTTGAAGGTCTATCTAAAGCCCTTTTGAATTGCTCTAGATAATGTTTTTTCTGGTCTGAGTCATGTAAATTACTAATAAGTTCAAGGAGAAGATCATGTTCTTTAGTGAGAACATTTACCTCAGCTTTGCTTGTATGGTCTTGTTCAGACTCAGAGGACTCGAAGTCGTCATTTTCAATTTGGTGGAAACCATTTTCAAATTCATCTTCTGCATAATCAGAGTTTTCACTGTCTTTCAGTAAGAGGTTTTGAATTTGGTTAAGGATAGATTCATTAAGGTTAAGATTCTTAACCTTTTTGGAGAGTTTACAGTATTTGGCAATATGGTCAGGCTTATTACACCTATAGCAATTACCATTATTGGGTGTCGGAGGGGTAGTCCTTTTGGTTGATTGCTGAAGTCTTGGAGGGGTGTTTTTTGATTTTATAAATTTCTTGGAAGGCTTGGAAGTATATTCTTCTTTTATTGGGGTTGACTTTCAGAAAGATTTCTTTCTACAAGGTGGAAGACCAAATTGTTCGCAGAAACTTCCCATATCTCGGCGGGTTTGAGCCCGATCTTTTGCTATCTGTCTTAAAATTTTATCTTGACAGCAAATCTTAAGAGTAACTTGCTGTATCAAGCTGGTCAGCTGGCCATAAGTAATCTGTTCATAGGAAATAACATCACCAGGGTATAGGTTTTGGAGTTCTTCTTTGACTTGGTCCCTAAGAGACTTAGGCAATCCGTCTAGAAATTTTTCTTTCATGTACGGGAGGTTACCATCTGGTTTTTCAGAAATTCAAGTGAGGAAAGAATCTTTATATTCTCTAAAGTGAGAAAGTGTTTTACACTTAAGATTGTTAAGTATTTCAGAGGTTCTTTCTCTAAAAATACCTGGACTTTCTATGAAGGTTTTGATTATGGTATAAATCAGAGTATTGGTCGAATCTGGAATGGTATGGCCTCCTTAAGAATTGGGCTTCCTAGAGGGTCAAGACAAACACTTTGCAAAACCTGTCTCTGATACCAAGTACCCGGAAGCGAACCCCCTAAAAGAAAGGGGAAGAAGGATAGGAAGCAAAAAGTACTATAATTAAGTTATAATGCAAGTACGTAAATGTAAGTACAAATGTAATAAATTAGGCGGAAGGGCCGACCATATGCTAAATAATGCAAAAAAATAATTAAAAGTAGGTGGTGGTGTCAACCATAACTAATTAAAGCAATAAGATAATAGGTTAGGAAAGTAAAGAAAAAAACTGTTTAAAAATTAAAATTTGATAATATTATCAAACTAACTTGAAAATACAAAGATGGGAGAGAGCAAACTCTAACCAAGTATTCTTGAGAGAGAGAGCTTCTTGCAAGAAAAATAATGTGTGTTACAATGTGGAGGGGGAGCCCTTTTATAGCCAAATATTTTCTACAGTAAAAGTGCTACAGGAGTGCTACAATGTTGCTACAGTACCACCTACCATAATTTTCAGCCCATGCTTGATGATGTCATGGATGAAATCAATTGTGATGATGTCTTTATTGTGTCATTGTGATGTCAATTGGGCTGGAAATTCATTTTACAATTGTCATCATCTTCATCTTCGGACTCAGATTTATCTGTTGCTTGATATTGGGTGCTGGGAAGTTCAGCTTTAATTTGTCGTAGGATTTTCTCCATTTGTTGAATGAAGTCTCCTCTACTACTTGAGCTTGCTAGTTGTGAAGCTGCAATTGATTTTTGTTGTAAAAATTAAATTTGAGCGGCATCTGTCGGGATCAGATGTCCTGGATTACGTAGGAACCATTTTTCTACTTCTGGGATACATGCTTCTTTTGAATCACAATTTTTCCACCATTTATAATGGCATTGGATGGACAACCATGGGAGTCCCTTGTGTCCATTTGATTTGTGAAATGTAAATTTATGTGCAACTATCCACGGGACATGAAACCTATCGGAAAATTGTAAGAGCAAAGGAATGTAATGTTGATTTAAGAACTTTTGATAAAAATAGTTGTATGCTTCTAAAATTGGTGAGGGAATAATATCCACTTTGTGGCCATAGACAGGCCACCATTGGTACAAAAACCATTGAGGAAATTCAGAAGCAAGTTGCTTTCCCCAAAGAAAATCCATGAATGTTTGCCAAGATTATTTTGGAAAGTGAAGGCATTCATCCATGCATTTTGATAGTCAAAGTAATTATAGTTTTGGGGTTCAAATGGCTGGGAAAGTTTTTTGTATTTGACTGGGTGCATGCCCCATTCTTTGGGTGAGATTATTTTATTTATGAATACCGTAGTATGGATAACATATATTTGTGTTGGTTTATCCTTATGGGGCTTGAACAGGCAAATCTTGGTATCTGCGAGTATGAACTCGTAGAACTTTTGTGTATACATTGGAGTTTTTTGGATGAAATTTGCATTAGGAGTATATATATATATATATATATTTTCTTAAGTCATTCAATGGTACATGAATGATATTATCATAGTATATTCATATATTATCATGATATTAAAATGGTATAATTGAGGAACAACCACTATTTCACCAAGTCAATTATCAATCCTTAACAAGAGACTTCTAAAATCCCCAATAATATCATAACAATATATTGCATAACATAAAATTGCACAAATACTAAATGATACCATCATAGTATATTTGGGAAAAGGCATAAATTCCCCTCTGAACTTGTCATAAAAAGTCAGTTACACGCTTATACTATTGTAACGCCCTATTACACACCTGAATTACTTAAAAGTGAATTTATTTCAACCCTGACGCACATGCAACCAGTCACATGATCAGAAAGTGTTTCACACTCGCGCCACGTCATCACCATGTCACTGCCACATCAATAATTACGTCAGATTTTTTAAAATTTTTTTTTTATGTCACCCAATTTCTTCTTCTTCCCTATACACCATCAAACCCACCATTAAATCACTATCATTGTTGCTATTATCATCAAATTCACTTCTCCACCACCATAGATTTCACCACCCATAATCAAATTCACCATCGAAATCTTTCAACAACCATTGCCATCATAAAAAATCGATAACAAACATCATAAATTTAGCAAAATTCACTATCGGAACCATATCACAATCATAACCATAATTTCACCATCCACATCAAAATCACGAGTTTCATTGTCATTATCGAAATTAAAAGTTATACCACCACTAATTTTTCATCCATCACCAAAAACCCACCACAAAAAATTATCACAATATACAAATTTCATTCAAGCTCAAAGAGGAGAATTGTGAAAACTTGTAATATTTATTTGCAAAGATATTAGACAGACGATTGAAAAACTAATGCTCGATTTACTATTACTGATTTTGAAGAAAAAATTTAGAGAGAATTTTTCTGAGAGAGAAGAAAGATCTATGGATATACATTAAAAATTAAATTTTATGCAAAAACACAGAAATTTTTTACACAAAAAAAGTAAGATCTGAAAATTTTCTTATTTCAAATGCTCACAATCAACAAAAAAACACAAAAAATAAATTGAATAATCCGTTCTTGACTTGACGAATTTGATGTGGGAATAGTAAGGATTGACCAATTTTAGATGTCTCACCGGAAATTTTTTCGAACAGTGAACCTAATTAATTGAACAACTTCTCGATCTTTGCGATGAATTTCTATCCCGCAAGGTTGTTTTCTATTTTTCTCTTGGAAATTTATTATGAAAAAAAAATCATTTTTCAAATTAGCCATAGCAAAAAGAGTGTTTGTGATAAGAAAAAAATGGAGGAAGAAGAAAAGTAGGGTAACGTGAAGGAGAAGGGTGGGGGTGGAAAAAAAATTACCTTTTTTTTTACTCTAACGCGCCTTTTTTATTTTTTATTTAATCTTATTTTCATGTCAGCTTTGAGGGTGATATTAAATTCACTTTTGAGTAGTATAAATGTGTAATAGGTCGCCTCAATAGTTTAAGCGTGTAACTGACTTTTTGATATAACTTCAGGGGTGAATTTATCCCTTCTCTCTACTATATTTATATTGTGATGGTATCATAAAAGTTTTCCTAAGTCATTTAATGGTACATGAATGATACTACCATAGAATATCCATATATTATCATGAATTGAAATTTTATAATTGAGGAACAACCACTGTTTTACCTAGTCAATCCTCAATTCTTAACGAGACCTTTCTAAAATTGTCAATGATACAATAACATACATTCCGGAAAAATTGCACAAATATTAAATGATATCATCATAGTATAATATATATACTGTGATGGTACAAACAAACTAAAGGCGAATTGGGCCTAGGCTAGGAAGGGGGAACATTTTAATGCTATGATACTGTGTAGAAATTTCACGAAAGGTTTACAGAAATCAAGGATTGTATTGATAATTTAAAATTGTTGAGTACATGTTCCTTATATAGGAGAAGAGTCCTATACTAGTTACACTTAGAGTCCTACTACAATACAAAATTATAATTTACATGAGTAGTATAGATTTACTATTACTACTATAACTACAATACCTTATCCTAGTTGACTTGAGCATACACGATACAACAACTTAGTGTAGATAAGTTAGGATTTAGTAGTCTAGTCCTAGTGTGACTCTAACTCTACGGCAGTAAATGCTAGAGAGACAAAAGATATTCTGAAAAATAGTATTCTCAATCCATCAATGATACAATAGAAATCACATATTTATAGCTTTACAATTATAGGGTTAAAGTTCTATTCTAGAAAGGGGTATATATGGTTATAAAAGTATATTATGTAAATCAGTCCTATTCTAAGAAAGAATATATTTTCTGATTACTACACAATTATAGTTTTTCCTAACACCCCCCCTCAAATTGATACCGGTGATCACAAAGTAGCAATTTAGAGATAAGATACTAATGTCGCGCTAGTGTCATCGTCTTTGTAAACAAATCAGCAAGTTGATCATGAGAAGGAATGTGTTGTAGAGTGATGAGACGATCGATAACCAATTTTTGAATGTAATGGCAGTCCACCTCTATATGCTTTGTGTTTTCGTGTTGCACTAGGTTTGTGGCTATTTTAATCGCACTAGTGTTATCAACATGTAGCACTGTAGGAGATGTAATAGCAACACTGAGCTCAGATAATAGCCGTCGTAGCCCAACAATTACTGAACTTGCTGCCGACATAGCATAATACTCAGCCTCTGTAGATGATTTAGATGTACGGGATTGTTTCTTACATTTTCAAGATATCAAGGATGTGCCAAGAAACATGCACCAACTAGTAACAGAGCGACGAGAATTAGGACAAGCAGCCCAATCTGCATCAGTATATCCTTCAAGATGTATAGAAGAATCAGAACGAAAAAGAACACCTTGACTCATAGAACCACGAACATATCGAATGAGATGAAGTAATGCAATGTGATGTATACGGTAAGGATTAACCACAAACTGACTTATAACTTGTACTGCATATGAGATGTCTGGCCTTGTCATAGTGAGATAAACTAAGGATCCCACTAACTGCCGATACAATGTTGGATCATTGAATAGTTCTCCATCAACCTCCTTGTACTTTGTATTAATCTCCATTGGGGTGTACACAACCTTGTCATCAGTAAGACCAACCCTTGCAACAAGATCACGAGCATACTTTTGTTGTGTAAGCATGATCCCAGTAGGCAAGTATAGAACCTCAAGTCCAAGAAAGTATGTCAGTCATCCCAAGTCCTTCATCTTAAATGAGGTATGCAAGAATTATTTCAACTTAGTAATATTCTCTGGATCATTTCCTGTGATAATGATATCATCAACATAGATGAGAAGTATTGTGATACCTACTGGAGAAGTACGAAGAAAGAAAGAATGGTCTGAAGAACTTTGAGAGAAGCCCGCAGTTTGAATCGTGGATCAAAATTTGTCAAACCAAGCTCGGGGAGCCTGTTTTAAGCCATAAAGAGATTTTCGAAGATGAGAAACTGCATTTGGTCTTGGCAGAACACACCCAGGTGGTGGTTTCATAAACACCACTTCTTCCAGATCGCCATGGAGAAATGCATTTTTCATTTCCATCTGATGTAAGGTCCAACCTTTCATTGAAGCCACAACCAATAATGTTCGTACCGTTGTCATCTAAGCAACATGTGCAAAATTATCCTCATAATCCACCCCATACTCCTGTTTGTACCCTTGAGCAACTAATCGAGCTTTGTAGCGATCAATTGTACCATCCGTCTTAAGTTTAATGAAATACACCCACTTACTTCCAATGAGAACTCCAGCTATTGGTTTATCAACAAATTCCCAAGTAGAATTTTCATTCTATGCACGAAGCTCTTCTGACATTGCCTCTTTCCAACAAGTTTGTGTAGAAACCTGAGAGTAAGATGTAGGTACATCAACAGAATGTAGTGTGGTATGCATGGCATAAGACTTACCAAATTTTCCTGGAGAGTAACCGAGCCATTTAGGAGCATGACGATTTGTCCGACTAGATCATCGTGGGGGAGTAACTGGATGAGACGATTCCTCTTCGGAAGATGAGGATGCATATGTAGAGTCAATAACAGGAGAACAAGACGGCTGGAGATCATCATAATCATAGTTCATGGGCTGCTCCGGAGGATCAGTAGCTACCACATCATCATCAAACTTGTACAAAAAGGAAACAGATTCTGAAGCATGTTTAGAATTGTGTTTGTAAGAAAATTGACCCTAAAAAAAAACATGTCTAGATACACGAAGCTGGCGACGAGATGCATCATAACATAGATACCCCTTTTGTGTGTCACTGTAGCCCACCAAAATACATTGTGCTGCCTTAGCTGAAAACTTTTGTCGTTCATGTGCTGGAAGATGGGCAAAACAAACACAACAAAAAACTCACAAGTGAGAATAATCAGGCTTCTTATGAAATAATTTGAAGTACGGTGTCTCATTAGCAATGACTGGGGAAGTTTGTCTATTAATCAAATATACAGAAGTATGTACTGCTTCAGGCCAGAAACTCTTAGGCATATTAGATGTGCCCAACAAAGCCAATGTAGTTTCTAAAACATGCCGATTCTTCCTTTCTACGACTCCATTTTGTTTCGGAGTATGAGGACAAGTGCGTTGAGAAATAATTCCTTTGTTTTTGAAAAACTCAACAAGATTAGTCTTAGTGTACTCTCCTCCAGAATCAGAACGAAATATTTTTATAATTTTATGAAACTATGTATACACATACTCAACAAAATTCCTAATAAGAGTCGGA
Organism: Solanum etuberosum; assembly: GCA_029582245.1. Lineage (NCBI taxonomy): Eukaryota > Viridiplantae > Streptophyta > Magnoliopsida > Solanales > Solanaceae > Solanum > Solanum etuberosum. The sequence goes on from JAJONR010008132.1 coordinate 11,281, forward strand.
ACCTCAAATTTATTTCGAATAAAAAATACCCATGTGTATCTAGATACATGATCAATAAATAACACAAATTACTTATATCCCATCCTTGACTAAGTAGGAGAAGGACCCCAAACATCACTATGCACCAAATCAAACAGATCGTCATAAGAAGATGAACTGGATGGAAAAGGGAGCTTGTGACTTTTCGAACCGGTACAATTAGAACATGTCAAAGGGAGACTGGAATGAATGCCATGTGTTGCTGGAAGGCATGATTTGAGCATGGGCTGAAGTCGAGAGGAATGAGGATGACCCATCCTATTATGCCAAACAGTGAGCAACTTATTCGAGCGAGTAACATCCGCGACAGAAACTGAAAGAAAAAAATGATGCAAATGATGATGAACCGACTCTAGAAGAAAAATTCTGCCAATTCTACGCCCCTTGGCCATGGTCATCCTGGTTTTCAAATTCTGAACAACACAATCATTAGGTGAGAATTTTACAACACAATTCTGATCAACTAACTGACCTACCGAAACCAAATTAGCCTTCAAATTAGGTACATAAAAAACGTTAGATAAATTTCCAACAGAACCAATACCCGAAGCAGGCAATGTATGCCCGTTTTCCGTATGAATAACATGTTTAGAAACATCATCATACAATGAAGAAAATTGGGACAGATCTCCGGTCATATGATTGAAATCACCCAAATCTAGATGCCAAGTAGATTTAATAGAATTACTTGTACCTGAGGATTCCGAGAGTGCACTTGAGATGGCTCCGGGAAGGGCAGCTGCTATAGAATCTCGAATCAGCCTTTCAAGATCATGTCCAGAAGGGTAGGAACCATCCGATTTAGTGACATTTGTCTGGTATGCTTGGTGAGCAGGCCGTGAACGATTTGGACGACGACGACAGTCTGAAATATGATGGCCAGTAATCTTACAGTAAGCACAATTTTTTTTCTTCTTAGGACAATCGGCTGCTATGTGACCAAAGTTGTTGCATTCATAGCACTGGACACTTCTCTTAGTATTTCCTGATGAAGTACCGACAGTTGATTTTTGTGCAAGTAATGCAACAACGGGTAATGGCATCGACTCCATGGTCGCCTGAGTTCCAAGCCTGGTCTCTTCACGCAAGACGACTGCCAACACAACATCAAAAGCATGTGTGACTTCTCTGTTCAACAAACTGCCACGAATCGACTCGAATTTAGGCTGGAGTTTCATCAAGAACTGTACCATCCTTGTCCTTTGTCGTTCTCCCAACACTTCCTTGAGCCCTGCCGTAGACATATTTCACCCAGAAATTTGATCATGTTCTGACCAGAGCAGCTGCAAGCCAACATAAAAGGAACAAACATTCTTGTCCCCCTGTGTATATTCAGGAATGTTGCGTTCCACTTCAAACTCTCGTGCTAGATTGCTTTGTTGGTAGACGTTACACAGGTGGAGCCACATCTCTGAAGCTGAACTAAATGGTCTAAGTCCTATAGCGATGTCAGCATGTATCGAATTCAGCATCCAAGCGATTACCTTCGCATTATTCAAATTCCATCGATCCAACTCTTTTTCATCTGTTGGCAGACCAGCAAAACCATCTAACCATCTAAAAAGGCCCTTTCCTTGAATAAAAATTCCAAAGTGGAATTTCCATAGAGAAAAATTGGAGCCATCCAATTTTGTGGAGAGCAAATCGTGCGAGGATGATTGTAAATTCATTGAGGAGGCAAAATATAACAGAGAGAAAAAAAAGGGACAGATACAAAGAGACAAGAGGAACGCAGGAAGGTAACAAGGTACCTGTGTAGAGAAAGCAACTAGCACGGAAAAAATGTTAAACGATGGCTCTTGATACCATGCTAGAGAGATAAAAGATATTCTGAAAAATTGTATTCTCAATCTATCAATGATACAGTAGAAATCACATATTTATAGCTTTACAATTGTAGGGTTAAAGTTCTATTCTAGGAAGGAGTATATATGGTTATAAAAGTATATTCTGTAAATCAGTCCTATTCTAAGAAAGAATATATTTTCTGATTACTATACAATTATAGCTTTTCCTAACAGTAAACACGTCAGTTTCCTTGGACCTGTTCCTTGTATATGTTTCCTTCATCTTCAACAGTTACCGTCAACCCTTAAATCAAAGGATACATCTCTCAAAGTTGAGCGATTTGTCTGTGTTGGTTAGATAAGAAAACAAGTGGCCCTTTATGTATTTTAGTGTAAAAAAGTACCATTTTGGCTCCGAACTTGAACTAATCATGTAATTATCTAAATCACAAAATTATAAAGAAAAAAACTGGGAAATAAAACCTCAAGGACTCTTTCTCTCTGTGCTCCTTAATCATTCCTTGAAGATAAATATTCAAGAAGATAAATCACGGAAAAAATAAATTAACACATGTAATTTTATGTGGAAAATTTCTTTTTTAAGGGATGTCAAGACCATGACCAACCTATTGTAAGCTTTTCCAAACTCTTCACTAATCTAATTCACTTAGTACCCCTAAGGACTCTTTGTGCAGACTTTTCTCTCGCTTTGATCCACACTCTCACATTGATTTTGGTTAAGCTCCAAAGCTTTTTTTTCATGCTACATTTAGGGGTCATTTGGTACGTGGGTGGGGATGATATTCTCAAGATAATATGCGGGATTATTATATCCTTTATTTGCTTAGAAGTACTATTAGTTAGTCCCGAGATTATTAATTACGTCATTTATACTAAAAACTAATAGAACAAGTTATCCCAAAATTTCATCTTGCACATTTGGAACAACCTCTTCAAAATTGTCTCAAGTTTTTGAAGAGGATAATGTTCTTTGATCAGCTCTACAGTAGTGTTGGTAGTTTTATATGGTTAAAACAAGAGTATTCTATTCTTCGAACAACACATTCATGCCTTGAAGAAACAAAAAGAGAATCTGGAGAGAGAAGATGAGGGCCTTATGAATCTGTAATAACCCTCAATTAGTTAGTCTCGAGATTATTAATTACGTCATTTATACTAAAAAATAATAGAACAAGTTATCCCAAAATTTCATCTTGCACATTTGGAACAACTTCTTCAAAATTGTCTCAAGTTTTTTAAGAGGATAATGTTCTTTGATCAGCTCTACAGTAGTGTTGGTAGTTTTATATGGTTAAAACAAGAGTATTCTATTCTTCAAACAACACATTCATGCCTTGAAGAAACAAAAAGAGAATCTGAAGAGAGAAGATGAGGACCTTATGAATCTGTAATAACCCTCAAGGCCATGAAGTGTTTTTTTTGCGCATATTTTCCCATGTTTGATCCTCTCCATAGCTCCAGGTAGTTGTTTATGACTTTTGTGATGCAATTTTCAAGGTAATCGGGAGTTCATCAATTTTGAAAATAGAAAACTTAAAAGTTTGACCAAAGTCAATATTTGAAATTGGCGAGGTCGAATCACAGTTTTGATGATTCCACTAAATTCAGAAGGTGGTTTATAACCAAATGTAGGGGTTTGGAACGTTCTAGAGGCTTTCAAGGACATTTTGGTCCCTTGGCTGGATTTTTAGCATTTCTATGGTTAATATTTGGATAATACGGTCTCGAAATGGTGATGTGTTGATTCCAACATATTCAGAATGTATTTTATAATTAATTTACACTATTAGTTTGTGTTCGAAAGATTCCAAATGAGTTTTGAGGGTTCATTTTGAGAAATTGAGCGTGTTTGAAACTGTTGTGTTGTTGTCACCTTGCAGACAAGTTTTCGTACCGGCGAAGTCTCAGAAGTGGAAGGTGGTCCATGCCTGCGGAGTTGGCTTGTTCCGGGCTACGCCTTCAGAGTCATCTCAATTTCAAACTCTAGAACTCCAAATATGCTCATAATATCAAGCAAATATGGTCTTAGATTTAATGCACTATTCAGGAATTAAAAAGAAAATCAAATTAGAAAATATTTGACAAGTAAATAGGAACATAGAGATTATCTTTTTCCACATATCATCATTAATCGCTAGAATGTGCAATCATCATCATCATGCATGTTCATATGTAATATTGGATACTCAATTAACCTATTTATGATCAGCAGAATTTTTTTTGCTTAGGCTTGTTCCTATTAGATTTAAGATTTAAGATTTAAATTTTATAATTTAATTATTTTTAAAAAATTATATCAATTTATTATATTTTTAAAGTTAGTTTAGTTCATATTATCATTTATTATAATTTAAATAAATTTTCACATATAATTGTGTTCGTGTTGAAAATATTAAAGTCAAATAAATTTGATATCTTATATTTGTTTCATGAGACTCCTAACCAGGATAATAATTTTTCATTCTATAACTCAAAAAAAAAATTGTATTGATTTCGTATTTCTTTTCTCATCTATAATATATTTTGTTATGAATCAAGCATTAAAAAGAATGTGTGTGTTATATTTTTTCTCTTTTGTCCTTTTTTGTATATTGTTATGAATCAAGCATTAAGAAGCAACCATAAAAGTAAGTTAACAAATTCAACTCTCACATGAATTATGAAGGAAAGATGACAGAACAATTGAAGCATACAATTCCTATCGTGAAGCTATGTGAAGATACATAGAAAAATGAAAGTAGCTATTACAGGTGATGAAACTTCATTGTTCTCATCGTGAAGCTGTGTGAAAAAACAAGCTGTCATCACAAACTTAATACGTGTTGCACCGATTAAGCTGAAATGACAAAATAGCCCTTGGGCGGCAAGCTGGCAAGACAACGACCAACTGCTTCCCAAGCGGCTTCTATATATATACTAGGGGATTATGACCCGTGCCATGGGCCCAACATAAAGATTGTTTTGAGTGTGTAGGATAAAGTAGATTGATGCGATTAACAATAATAATTGAAAAACATATATTAATTGTTTGATAGTATTTACTATGGGGAGCCAAGTTTACAAGATAATTTTGTGCGTTGTCACATAAAGTAAATAAGGTGAGATTAAAGTGAATCACAATCACTTGAAATGATTAATAATCAAAATGAATAGAGTTATGGTCACTTTTATTCTCAAGTTTACAACTAAAAAACACAGAGGCACACATCTTTCTGTGATTATTCTCCAAACTTATAAATGATCAACATACATATATGCAAGGGAGGGGGGCGGGGAAGAGGAGTGAACAAATATCCTTTTAGTTGAGATGGTATTGAAATTAGAAGAGTCCACAAATTGACTAAGTTATTATAGGAGGTTCGTCGAGGGATTTTCATCTATTTCATCTCCATTGACTAAGTTAACTCAGAAAATAATTAAGTTTCAATGGTCTGAAGCTTGTAAGAAAACCTTTCAGGAATTGAAAAAACGGTTGACTACTGCCCCAGTGTTGACCTTACCAGAAGGTACACAAGGTTTTGTGGTATATTGTGATGCGTCCAGAGTTGGACTGGGTTGTGTATTGATGCAGAATGACAAAGTTATAGCTTATGCCTCTAGGCAACTTAAGATTCACGAGAAGAATTACCCAACCCATGATCTTGAGTTGGCTGCAGTAGTATTCACTTTAAAAATATGGCGTCACTATCTTTATGGTGTTCATGTGGATGTGTTCACCGATCACAAGAGTCTTCAGTATGTGTTCAGTCAGAAAGAGTTTAATCTCAGACAGAGGAAGTAGTTGGAGTTACTCAAGGATTATGACATGAGTATTCTCTATCACCCAGGTAAGGCTAATGTTGTTGTTGATGCCTTGAGCAGGTTGTCTATGGGTAGTACCTCCCATGTTGAGGAGGACAAGAAAGAGTTAGCAAAAGATGTGCATAGACTTACATGATTATGAGTCTGACTAATGGAGTCCAACGAAAGAGGAGTAGTGGTGATGAATGGGGCTGAATCGTCACTAGTTTCTGAAGTAAAAGAGAAACAAGACCAAGATCCTATTTTGCTTGAATTGAAGGCAAATGTTCATAAGCATAAAGTGATGGCTTTTGAACAAGGAGATGATGTATTGAGGTATCAAGGTAGATTGTGTGTACCAAAAGTGGATGAACTCCAAGAGAGGATTATGGAGGAAGCTCATAGCTCCAGATATTCTATCCATCTTGGTTCCACAAAGATGTATCGTGACTTGAGAGAAGTCTATTGGTGGAATAGTATGAAGAAGTGTATTGCAGAGTTCGTTGCCAAGTCCCCGAATTACCAACAAGTCAAGGTAGAGCACCAGAGGCCTGGTGATATGGATCAAAATATAGATCTTCCGGAATGGAAGTGGGAGATGATCAATATAGATTTTATTACTGGTTTACCACGGTCTCGCAGGCAGCATGATTCGATTTGGGTGATTGTAGATCGAATGACTAAATCAGCCCATTTCTTATCTGTAAAGACTACCCATTCAACAGAGGATTATGCCAAGTTATACCTTCAAGAGGTAGTTAGACTTCATGGAGTTCCTGTGTCGATCATTTCAGATAGAGGTGCACAATTTTGGAAGTCATTCCAGAAAGGTTTGGGTTCGAAGGTGAATTTGAGTACTGTTTTTCATCCTCAGACTGATGGTCAGGCAGAGTGCACTATTCAGACTTTAGAAGATATGTTGAGGGCTTGTGTGATTGATTTCAAAGGTAATTGGGATGATCACCTATCTCTCATAGAATTTGCTTACAACAATAGTTATCACTCTAGCATCCAGATGGCTCCCTATGAGTCTCTTTATGGTAGAAGATATAGATCTCCTATTGGATGGTTTGAGGTTTGTGAAGCAGGGTTGATAGGACCAGATTTAGTTCATCAAGCTATGGAGAAAGTGAAGATTATTCAAGAGAGGTTGAAAACAACACAGAGTCGTCAGAAATCCTATACCGATGTTAGGAGAAGAGACTTAGAGTTTGAAGTAGATGATTGGGTTTACTTGAAGGTTTCACCCATGAAGGGTGTTATGAGGTTTGGAAAGAAGGGGAAGCTTAGTGCCCGGTATATTGTTCCTTACAGGATATCCAAGAGGATTGGCAATGTAGCTTATGAGTTGGAGCTACCATAAGAGTTGGCAGCGGTTCATCCGGTATTTCACATTTCAATGTTGAAGAAGTGTATGGGTGATCCTTCACTTATTATACCAACTAAAGATATTGGTATTAAGGACAATCTATCTTATGAGGAGATTCCCGTTCAGATTTTGGATCGTTAGGTTCGCAAGTTGAGAACCAAAGAGGTAGCATCAATCAAGGTTTTATGGAGGAACCAATTTGTTGGGGAAGCGACTTGGGAGGCTGAAGAGGATATGAAGAAGAGATACCCACATCTCTTTGCTCCCAGAGAAGCTTCAAATCAAGGTACTAATTCTTTACTTAGTACTCTTTAAGTCGATATGATGAGTTATATATTGCCTGTTGGGTGTTTGAGCTAAATGTTAGATGTCACACCCTTAGTTCTACTTTAGAGTAATCTCATTCGAGGACGAATGTTCTCAAGGGGGAGATATTGTAACATCCCTCCTTAAAAAGAACTAGAATTAGAAAGAACTATTTTTTGGAAATAGTAAATTTTAAAATTTTGGCAAGTTATGCTAAGTATGAGTTTTGGATCAACTTCAAACGACCATAACTTTTAGTACATGATGAGTTAGGTGGCCCATAAGATATCAAATGAAAGGTCTTGGAATCCTCTTTCCAACAACACTAAGTTTGCTAATTTTTGAGCTCGTATGAGGGAGATATAACTGTTTGAAGTCGGGCTGTCTATTTAAGGAAAGTTACCCGGATTTAAGAGGGGTAATTTGGTTTTTTCCTTACCCTATCAGATTTAATTCATTTTTATTAATTAATTTGGGGTCTAAACTTATTTGGTTCAGTTTACACAATCCTAAATTACGCTAGGGTTTTAGAAAAAGAGTTTAAGAAGAGAAAAGAGAAGAAAAGAAGAGAAAGGTCAAGGCATTCATCAAGTTCTTGAGAAATCGAAGGTTTTCTTACAGATTTTCGCAAGGGTTTGATCCCGAAGAGGTATGTGAGTTCACATAGCATTGGGTTCATTCACCCACGCGCCAATCATGTTATTTTCAGTGAAATTTCATTCATGCAGTTAAAGGATTTGAGTTCTTGATGAGTTTGATTGAAGTTTCTTTCATAATCTTGATTGTTGAGATTTTGATGAATTCTTGAGATAAGTGTTAGTGTTTTGAGGGTAGTTTTGAAAGATTATCATATACTAGTGTTGGGTATTCGAATCCAAGTTTTTGGGGAAGAAACGATTAGATTCTAGGAGAATTGAGGTTAGAAAATGAGAAAGGAAAAAGTCGGACAGAAACTGGCACGCAAGTCCGCGTCGCGGACTTGCTCCCCCAGTGAACAATTTCCTTCTCCGCGTCGCGGAGAGAACGCGGACTCCACTGTTTCAAAAATTATTTTGCGACCAAATATTATAATTCATCTCCGTGTCGCGGACTTGATCCCCAGACAGTGTTTTTCAACCGTTTCTCATTATTAGCTATCGAAAACTCATTTAATCATCACGATATCTTTCCTATCACAAATCATAACCTCGAATTCATAATTCAAATTTAAGGTATAGTTAAGAGTCAAGTCTTGAGAGTTCTTCGAGTCATTTTAAGAAGTTTTTTACAAAATTTTTAAACTTGTTTAAATGACATGAGCAGTTGAGTTTGAGGAAGAGTAGAGTTGCATTCATTTTCTTTAAAATGATATACGGAAACTAAGTATTCCCAAGAGTAAATGTTTTCACATTTAAGCAAAAGAGGAAACACTGATTTCCAAAAGAGTTCATGAGCAATTTTCAGTATTATCTCTTTTTAGAGAATGATTTTTGAGTAATAATCTCAAACCACATAAAGAGGAAATGTTTTCTTTAAAACATAATGAGCTAAGTATGTTTTGGGAGTAGTATTGAGCACCGATATGGGGGAGAGTTCATACAACTCACAGCCCCCATAAACCATGTAGCCAACGTGGGTAGAAAGGGTCATACTTTTTAGATGATTTCTTATTGCTTTTTAGCATAGACTAGTGGATCCACTTAGTTAGTAGGTTCTATACCCCGGCAAAGTATAGGACATTTCTGGCAGCGTGGGCTAGACGCTGTACCATCACATAGCTCATAGTGGTGGTTATCAGTTAGAGAATCTCCCAATAATTTTATTTTGTATTTTTGCATACAAACAGAGTTTATATTGTATTTTCTAATACACTGAGTTGTTATCTACTGTTTAAAACTTTTCTTTATACTGCATTATTTCTATTGCTTTATATTGAAATGAGGTTGAGTTGAGATGAGATGAGGTAAGTGTTTCTTTCAGTCCCAGTTCAAGCTTATGTCTTGTTTTAGATTTCTCCTCACATGCTCGTACATTCCATGTACTGACGCCATTTGGCCTGCATCTTTTATGATGCAGATACAGGTAACCAGGATCAGTATCCAGCGCTTCGTTGATCCAGTTGAGCTCCAGAGTTGTTTGGTGAGCCTCTTTGCTTCCAGAGAATCCCCTGTATCATGTTTATAATATTTAGTTTTGTTAGGATGATCGGGGGTCTTGTCCCGACATCCCTCATAGTATTAGAGGCTTCATAGATAGATAGACGTTAGTTCATGAGTCTTGTCATTTTCATTCGTTTATGTTGAGACTCGAGTTGCCATTTTGGCTAGTTGAATGTTTACTTCTAAAAACATTCTAAGTTTATTTTGAGACAATTGAGTAAAGTTTACATTTGATTTCATTTATTAATGTTTAAGTCTTTCACTGAGAGTTTAGCCAGGCCAAGGGTTCGCTTGGGGCCAGCAATGGTTTTCGAGTGCCAGTCGCGCCCAAGGTGTAGGCTCGGGACGTGACAAAAGGGAACCAGGCTACTGTCACAACCCGACTTAAGATAAAATGAGGGCAATCCTAAACTGAAGACACTGACACATAAAGGCTACAAAACTATCACATGACAGAACTTCCATCAGACATTATTCAAAAGAAAAGTAATCTAAACAACAGATCAAAGGCAAATTGCCTAACAAATTGTTTTGTCCATGACCGAAGGATACAAACTTTATACTTATGATTGTCACGAATTGAATTATAATTAAATCGAAGCACAGATGAAAAAATCATACAAAATAATCTCATTTATCCACACAACAAAAATTCTATGTCCATACACGAATAAAATTTTGAATCCTCATAACATGAAATGATAACAAAACAGTAATTAAATTAGTGTTTTAGGTGTATCGTCTATTCAATCTTACCCTTGAATGATTTAAGTGTACTTTAGCAGATTGGTTAGATAACCATACAAAACTTACAAAACAAAACTCAAAACTGAAGATTAATCCACTGTCAGACTTGTTTAGTATTCTCACCTTATCCATTATGCACCAACAGATCGAGGAGAAATCTTCATAGGAAATTACTTGTCAATAATTTCAATTTGAAAAGAGATTAGCCTCGTCTTAAAACCTAATTTCTCTAGTAACCATGACAGTAACATCGGTAAATTAGCACAAAATAGTGTGACAAATTCAACGCTCACTGGAGTTATGGAGGAAAGATGACAGAACAATTGAAGCAAACAACTCCCATCGTGAAGCTGTGTGAAGACACATAGGAAAATGAAAGTAGCCATTACAGGTGATGAAACTTCATTGTTCTCATCGTGAAGCTGTGTGAAGACACATAGCTATGTGTAACAACTGTCATCACAAACTTAATACGTGTTTCACTGATTAAGCTGAAATGACTAAATAGCCCTTGGGCAGCAAGCTGGCAGGACAACCGCCAGCTTCTTCCCAAGCGGCTTATATATATAATGCTAGATAAAGTGCCCGTGCTCCGCACGGGTGCCGGATTTCTCCATTTCTTTGACATACTAACTACTTTAACAACATTTAACTTCATTACTCATATAATAAGAAAGTTTGAACTTGATACAAACAAATTTAGGTGAACTTAAAAATGAAAACGAATTTGTTAGTAATTAAAGTATGAGTAAATCAATTATATTTTGAAAATTCAGGAGGTCATTCATATTGAGATCACAAAACATTCTGCAGTAAGGTTTGCTCGGGTTAAGCACGAACCCAACAACAAAATATTCCAGCTCTATGTGAAGTACAAACTCTCCAAGTAGGTCGGAGCATAAAGAATAGCAGCAACACCAATAAAGCTGTCATTTCCTACTTGACGCCAACAACTTAATATTGGATAATATTTGCCCTTCTATTTAAGTTATCATGAAGTTTAATTGAGTGTCTCTGCAGATAACTCTGTGGAAACTGAGAACTCCTCTTTGTTTGTCATTACTACTAACCGGAAGACATCCTGTTGCATATGGCTGGCATTGTTCGTATTACTTGATGACATACCTGATTGCGAAAGACAACTACATGATCACAATAAAGTTTCAACGCCAAGAAAGCATATGTCATTAAAGAAGAAAAAATTTGAAAACTTGACAACAAATTACTTGAAGACACTCATATTTCCCAAAAATTTAACAACTCCAACATAGAGAATTCCAAGTGAACAATAATGTCATAATCATTAAAACAACTATTATTAACTGCTGAAATTGAAACAGTTGGCAACTCACTGAAATCATCTATTTAAAGCATCAGAAAGCAATCTACATCCAAATACTCAAAAACTTTTATGTCACGTCTATCGAGGAGTAAATATGACGACCCATTCGGTCCTGCATCCACATAGAGGCGGGAAAAAGAAAAGAGAAGGATGAGACTGGAGAAGTTGCTTAGTTTTCTTTTCTTATCTAAGTGGCATAATTTCAGTCTTAAAAAATACAAATGGTGAGAATTGATTCACTGATATGAAAGTAAACTATTTGAAAAGAGTAGAGAGAGTCATACATAAGGCAAGAATTAATGATTCAGCGGGAATTCTTTAAATGTATCTATACTGCAATTCCATTTGCAGAATATTATTAAACAATTGAAATTTGAAAGGATTTTGAATCATAAAACCTGGAGAACCAAATATCTGTAAGAATTTAGCCCTCACATATTAATTTATTGAATGTAAATTTTGTGGCCTACGTGAACATCTATAGTCTGTTACAAAAGAGTTGAGGTTTCTTAATTGGTGATTCGTTGAAATTCATAAGGGTCATTGAGGGATTGGTTCATTGATACACTACTAACAATATGCAAACATGAGTAAAAAGTTGGTGTGTTTATGTAGTTTACAGTTATTGGTTCATTGATATTACCAATAGTATCAAATATAGTGCAAATGAGTGAAATACATTAATTAATAGATGCAGTAGTCCTATTATCTAGCCACAGTCGTCATCTTCATGACCTCCAAAAAATGTCTTTTAGATTTTTGTTTGCCTGTATAGGCCGACCTTTCCTGTCAATCAATGGATTGCTAAAGAACAAGGAACCTTCCATCTTAACTTTGTATGACCATGAAATTGATAGAGATCATATGAATCTTATTATAAGCATTCATAAGCTTTTATACCGAGCCCTCCACTTTTCCGATTTATTTAGATCTTGATTAGCAGCTAGCTTCAGATATCAATTAATTTCAAATGTAAGATGGTTGGATAAAACATCTATTTCATGTTGGGCTCATGCTTGCACGGGCCGTCTTGAAACAAGATGTTTTTAATATAGTATAAATAAAATTCAAAGTAGATATTCCTACATAAATCTCAACATTTACTTGTTCTGATTCTACAAATAAATTGTTTTGAACTAAAAACATACTTTTTGGTGGAATATTCACATTATGTAGAATATCTTCACTCTCAATAGTTACATACAAGTCTAAAAAATATAGAAAGGCGGGATGCCCATAACATGTAGGTGTCGGATGAATCAAGTTCTTATTGAATTTTATTTATTTATATATATAATCACCAAAAGCATCTTTTCTCTATATAAGAAACCCCCACCCCCATCCATCCAAACCAATCTAATTTTTTTTATATTTTCATTCAATGGAGTTCATATCCCAACACCAACAACAGGAACATGATGATCAGAAGGGAAATTTAAGAGAGTGGATGATCATTGACAACAAAAAAAGTTGTGAAGTATTACAAATCCAAATTCATCATGACCAAATTGAAGAAGCAAACATGACTTGTAGTGCAACCACTAAAAAATGTTACGTACACGTTTCTTTTAAGAATTAACTACATGTTACTTTTTTGTTGGTTCAATTTCATCATCTCTACTTGCAAAATTCTACTTTAATCATAAAGGTGACTATATGTTAATTTCACTTGCCAATAAATTTATTAATTCATTTTGTATATTATTTCCAAGATAATGATTATGAATTTCATCATGTTTGATTCATCAAATATGTTCTTGCATAGTTGGATCAAATTCGGCAATCATTTCAATAAGACTTAAGAAGTTTTCGTTATTTTTTTGATATATTTTTTCATCCCCCCCCTAAACGCCAAATTATTTTTTCCAAGAATTTTTATGAAAAAAATAATTCTTGACAATACATTTTCCAATGTTCTCTATCTCTATTAATTTGGTCTTGAATGTTTTTATCAATACTTTTATTATTACGCAATCTAAATTCTAAATCAATCCATGACAAAAATAATTCTTGACAATACATTTTCCAATGTTCTCTATCTCTATTAATTTGGTCTTGAATGTTTTTATCAATACTTTTATTATTACGCAATCTAAATTCTAAATCAATCCATGACAAAAATAATTCTTGACAATACATTTTCCAATGTTCTCTATCTCTATTAATTTGGTCTTGAATGTTTTTATCAATACTTTTATTATTACGCAATCTAAATTCTAAATCAATCCATGACAAAAATAATTCTTGACAATACATTTTCCAATGTTCTCTATCTCTATTAATTTGGTCTTGAATGTTTTTATCAATACTTTTATTATTACGCAATCTAAATTCTAAATCAATCCATGACAAAAATAATTCTTGACAATACATTTTCCAATGTTCTCTATCTCTATTAATTTGGTCTTGAATGTTTTTATCAATACTTTTATTATTACGCAATCTAAA
>JAJONR010008133.1:0-27204 GCA_029582245.1 Solanum etuberosum
TATTGACTCGAGGTGGGGGGGGGGGGGGGAGGCGGGGGTAGAGGTGGCATAAAAATGATTTTTTTTTAAATTCGAAATATTTTTCAAATTTTTTTTAAAAGAAATATAATTTGTAGGGGGTTGGGGTGGGGGTGGCGTAAAAATGATTTTTTATAAAATTTGAAATATTTTTCAAAAACAATAATTGACGGGTGCGTGGGGGTGGCCGGGAGTGGGGGTGGGGGGAGGGGGGCTTAAAATATGAAAAAAAATTAAATTTGAAATATTTTTTCAAAACAATTTTTTTTGGTAGAGGGAGGGGGAGGGGGAGGAGATAGGGGTGGTAGGAGTTGGGTGAGGTAAAAATGATCTTAAAATTTGAAATATATTTTAAAAATAATTTTTAATTTTTTTCTTTTGTTTGGTGGAGGGAGAGGGCTGTTGGTTTGGGGTAGGGGGCTAGTTTTTGGGTAGGGGTAAAAAATATTTGAAATTTAGAAAAAAACAAAAATTAAAAGTTTTAATTATTTTTTTTGGTATGGGGAGAGTCAGGTACAGGGTAGGGCAAGAAAAAAAATATTGAACGATGAAATAGAGTTTTGGAAAATGTTTTCCTTAATTTTTTAAGAGAGGTCATTTTCCTTAAATTTGAAGAAAATGAATTGATTTGAAAAATATTTTTTCAAAACATTTAAGTCAACCACACATGGGAAAAATTGACCATTATATTTTTAGCCTAAATATATCCCTCTCATTATAATTTTGGCACAAATTTACCCTAAATTTTAACGGAGGAAAACATGACGAGTTCAAAATTAAATGATCCCTTCATTTGATTTTCAGTCCATATATATATATTTCACGTTATATTTTCAACCTAATTATATCCATCTCATTATACTTCTGGCACAAACATGGCGAGCCCAGAATCAAATGAATTTTAAATATACAATTCCCTTGAGAATCCACCCTTTAACCCATCTTGCTCTTGTGGTTGATTGCAACTTAAGACTTCAATAGCTGCATCTCTCTATGTAAATTCAAAAATATAGCACTTAGCACTAATGACATTTGCACGGAATATATAATGGAAGATAAGAAAATAAGCTTGATATTTAGTCGTTTTGATAAATGCACTGTTCTTCTATTTCCTCTCAGTTTCTATTCATTCATTCATTTCCAAGCCAGGCTAAGCTTTGACATTGCGTTTGCCTATCCAATGTTTTTCTCGTCATTGCTTGCATATTACATAGCACTGTTCTTCAATGATTATGAAATATCCATATTGTTTATTCGTACAGCAGAAAGATGTTGGAGAAATTTCCAACTGCTCTGCGGCCTTCACTGATACAATACTACAAGACAAGACGAGCTCAAGGTTGCTTCAATACAACTTGCTCACAATTCCTCTCTCGAAGCATCATCCCTTTGATGCTGAATATAAGATGCATATGTTTTGATTATTGACTCATAAACATCAATACCTTTCAAATACTCATCCTTGTTCAAGAACTGCAGCAAAAGAGAATGCATATTAACTATAGGCCAAAGTCAGGATTTCCACCACATAAAACAAAACTATTTAACCAAGTGAACACAATTTTCAAGTCGAATCAAATTTAATCATTTCTACGGTCAAGCAAGAATTTAGCCTCCTCGAAGTGTTTGCTTATATGCACCAAACAGTCGATCTGGTAAACAGTAGCCATAGCTGTTGCATTACACTCTGCTTCCTTTCTTTTGGAGTTCTCAACTTATTCTTTTGATTTTCTCATATTAAGAGTATATTTAATAGGTTCAGAAAACTGTGTGTGCGCATACATACAAAACTACCATGTGCCACCAAATAAGCAAAATATTAAGTAATGCTCACCTCGTTGTGGTCGTGAAGAAGAATGGGAGTGTTTGCCATCGGAGAAAATCCTATTGCTGGCAGGCCTCGCTCCCGAAAATAGCGTGCATCTGTTGATGCAGGAAATATTTCTGGTTTTCCAAGTCTGGCATTAGCTTTGATGATAGCTTCTTCAAACAGTGCCCACCAAATATTGGAACTGTCAACAGCTGTAACAGCTGGCCTTCCAAACTTGTCGTTCACACTCACCTTTTGCTTGAACTGTCCAAGAGCAAGGGCATTGTACAGTCTCTTAAATTAGTAACATACTGCACTTCAAAATATTGTTCAAATAGACTGCTGATACGAAGTCGAACAATAACCAGCGGGAATTCTATCAACTAGTACAACTAAAGATGACTTGGGAGCTATTATTATCCTCCTACAGAATTCATAAGGTTGGAATGGTTGAGGACGAGGATAAATGTGTTATCAAAGGTGAAAAGCGCAAAAAAACTCTAAGTTCCGTTGGGACTTTTAAGCACAAAGCGCAAATAAAGCGTGGGCTTTAATGAAAAAAGACACAAAGGGAGAAAAAAATATAAATATATATGTTTAATCCAAGACTAATATATGACTAAAGAAATTGAAAAAAAAATTATGATAAAGTGAAATATCAATTGTTTAGTGTCACTTCTTCATAAGAGGCTCATTAGCAAGGAAAAGTTTGCCTTAAAACCTTGAGGATGACACTGAAGCGCACATAAAGCGAGGCGAAGCGCTCAACACGTTTTGAGCCTCGCTTCAGGGCTTAAGGGCGCTTAAAGCGTGCCTTTGACTATGATCTTGGGCGTATTTATATGCCCATTTACTATGATTTGCCCGTATTTACCTCGAGTTTTGAGAGCATTCCCTATTTTAATTGATATGTTTAGATATTTATTGCGATGATTGCACACTAACCTACATGATTAGCTATACGTAGGGACTCCGAAAGAAGTATTGTCATGTTGCTTTCCTTGTGTTTCTCTTTTTTATTGGGAGGGTGGTGTTCAGAGGGGATGCAACTGAAATTTTGACTACTAGAGTTCCAGGTTTCCAGTTGTATAGGGGTCTGCTTCTATGTAGTCACTGGCTCACTGCTCATAACCTGTTTGCACAGCAAGTGTGCAACTCCAATTCATGCAGTTCTTCCACAAATGCAGCAGCACACAGTAACTCTAGTTTAGTACCTAATGCAGGTGATCAAAGTAGCTCTTTCAACTCAAAGTTTTCTTCAACTAACTTGAGCTTAGCTACACTCAACAAAAATTTGATACCACCTACAGTGCATCCATTCTTGATGTCTCATAAATAGGCCATGTGTTGAGTTAAATCGATCACTTGTTGATATAATTTGCAATATGATAAACTTTGTGTTTTCAGGATCTTGCAAATGCTGGAGCCACCTAGAGGTCAACTTCTGTGTTTTGGAATTGACAAAGCCTATTAAGGGAGAACTTGGGCAGGAAGATCAAGAGAAACTTAAAGAAGATTATGATCAAGTTGTACCCGAAAGCTGATATATTTAGGCTAGAATACTTTATTTGATTTTGTGTTGGGAGAGCTTCTTTTTGCTATGTAGTGTTGTTGTGGGATTGAATTTCTTATTATCATAAACTACTTTCAAAGCTTTAGCAGTGTTTCTTAGTTTTATTTTTGTCTGTGTGTAGTCTATGCTTCTCATATAATATGTTTATATTGTTTGTAATGACTTTGTTTTGTATTCAAGCTGGCTCTTTTTTCATAATTAATCTTTGGTATCTCCATCTTTGTATTTAAATTTTAATCATCCTTTTCCTTTAAATTAAAGGAGGAAGTTGGGTGAATTTGTTGGGGAAGATTGTTGCTTTCTTCGGAAGTGAATTAATCTGTTGAAAATTTAAGGAGGAAGTTGGGTCAAGTTGGGCGGGTTGGGTTATGACCTGTTACTTGACCCGTTTTGACCCAACCCGTTTGGACCCAAGTAAATTTGGGTTGGGTTGAGTCTTGACCTGTTTGTTTCTTGACCCATTTTGACCCGTCTAATTTTAACCCAACCTGCCCAATTGCCATCCCTAGACCCTAGTAGCAAGGTATTTCCCATCCATTTTACAATATTTAGAAGAGGCAGTGATGGTATGGTCCTTTCACATTAGCAAGCTTAAGAGTTTCAGACAAAATGTCCCTCAAATGATAACACGTGTTTAAACTCAAGACAACAAAACAACAAAAGCTATGTCATGTTACTCCCAGACTCTCCCTAAAAGCTAGGCTATTCAAAGGTCCCAGCAGGATATTGCATTTCCCAGACACTCAGATAACTAATCCCACCCATCCTGCTTTGTTTCGTTCATTCCACTTTTGGAGGGTCTATTTGCCCAACTTCTCTAGTAAGGTTGAGCTCATTAATTTGTCTTCTGAAAAAAAAATTGAAGTAGCAAATTTTCTTATCATTTTTTTTTTGTAAAACATAGTGCAACGACTCTTATTCACCTCTCCAAAAGCAAACAGGAAAATCAAATCAGGTGATTTATGCTTTTTAGTTTTTACTAACCTTTTAAGGAAGCCTGTTGTCTAAAATAATATTGTAAACTTCTAGGAGATGATATTAAAGGAAGCAACCAGTCTCCGACCTCAAGATGAGCTAATATATGACCAAATTTCCATTTACAATTTTTAGTCTATTTTTTTTTAGTTCCTTCAGAAAATGATTAAAACTGCTGCCATAAAGAGGCGCATAATCTTGACCTATTTAACAGCCTCCTGCATTGAAGAGGTTGGGGAAATGAAATCTCAAATAGTATGTTTTTTTGAGAATGAGGAAAGTGGTCTCGTTTATGAATTTCCTCAGCATGCACATCAATCATATGTTGCACATCCAGATATATTTAGAGCATTGTCGTGCTCTTTCAAAAACTGTCTGTCTATGCTTGCAAGGATATCCTTTAAAATGAGACATCCACATGTAACTAGCATTTCACATCATACAGTTCAAGCGTAGCAGGCCTTGAAGTAGAAATGTATACACATATTAAAGTAGAAAGATACAGCATATGAATGAATACACTGAAGGACACAAGAAGCGGTAGTCATCAGAAAGGGAATGAAGGAAAGTTGATGGTAACATAACAGTTAAAAATGACATGAACATAGTGACAAATCCCACAATGGATCATTCAGGTTTGGTCAAGCAAAGACTACTACAACTACTACTACGACGTCTCAATCCCAAACTAGTTGGGATCAAAGAAGCAAATACTAAGATATCAAAGTTAGATAATCATTACTTATGTCTTTAGTCAGACAAGAACTTCTCCGGGGAATGAAAGCAACTAAATTTTGTTCAAAGATGTTGGACCTGCTTCTTCTATTAGTCACTTTGGAATACTTCCCTTACCTGATACAAAACAAGGCTGATTAAAGGACCTAGAAAAGTGAAAGGAATAAGAACTTCTCTGGGGCATGATTTGTTCAAATCAATTGGACCTGCCAAACCCTACATTATTCACTTAAGAATACTTCCTTTACCTGACACAAAACAAGGCTGATTAAAGGGCCAAAAAAGGGAAAGGATGAGAACAAGCTGGGAATGAAGAAACTCTCGCAGTCCTAGATTAGACTTCTCTACTTTCATAAACTAACTGTAACAGCTTGGAAGACAGACTCAATCAAAGATTCAGTAAACTGCCGGTCAATAGGCTACTACGCAAACACTTCATGCCAAATTGGAAGAGGAAAAGGAAGGCATGAGACAATTTTCTTTGGCGTATACACCCCTTCTCCTCACCCAACAAAAAGAAAACAGTTTAATGTAAATTGTTCTAGGCCATTTTCTCTTTGGAAAAGGACTGAGGTATAGCAAACAGGATAACAGGTTGTTTATCTCTAAAAGAAGAAACGATGATTATTATTATTTCTAGTACCTCAAAAGTCATGTTACGCGAAGCAGGTGCCCATTCATCAGCTATTCGCCTCTCCAAGGATGCCTGATCTGCAGATGGTGGTACTCTGATGTCAAATCCTGCTTGGGCTTCAGATGGCTGCAGGTTCATGACAAAACCCTGCCACAGAAATAAAGAAGTCCATATTTTAAACTTATCTCAGTTCTGATTCTAAGTGTAGGGAAACGGGCCACTGTTTTACAAGAAAGGGTTGTTCGGTAAAACACCCTATATCTGCTACGGATCACTTCAAATATTCGTTAGACTAAACCTCGGAAACGCATATCAAGATAAACTGCTTAATGAAAAGTTCAAATTTCATTTGAGTTAACTTTATCTCCATTCACTTGACTACATTAATAATTCTGTTACTTAATAAAAAACATTTAAGCTCTTTTTTTTTTTATCAGGTGCATTTTAAGCTCTTCTTATACTTTATTTATAAGAAACATTTAAACTCTTATCTCAGTAAATGGTAAACACCATCAAATAGTGTTTAAGGTTACAACCCAGCACTTGATGACATTGAATGAATAAGCTCAATCAAAGACTCCTCCAATTCCTCAGAAGAAAAATGGTCACAATATCACGAAGTGAAGTGCAATATTCAAACATTCCTGCTACACCAGTGCAGTAATGGTCAGAGTCAAATAGCTAGACTGACTTACAGAGGGTGAAGGGGTTCCAGCTTTCAAGAAGACCATATTAACAGAAATGACTTCGCCTTCAGCTTTCTGTCCTGCCTTAACTAGATCAAACTGCGCTGCCCTGAATCTCCTTATAGTTTCGATGCTTTTAAGTAGATTCTCCATGGCAGTATTATCGTAAAGCTTAGCCCCATGTCCAGGATCACCTACAGCCTTAACGACCAGCCACCAGGGGGACCTCTCTCCATAGAATGCACGATAATTGTCAGTGGGAGAGGCCAAGCCCTCGTCAAGTACAATCCCAACATTCATCTTGGCAAAGACATCTGAATCAACAAACTTTCCGGCACCATCATTTCCACCGATCTCCTCGTCGGGGAGGAAGGAGAGGTAGAGAGTGCGCAGGGGGCGGAAGCCAGAAGCTTTGAGTTTGCGAATGGCCTCGAGGTACTGCAAGCCGACGCATTTCATATCCTGAGAACCTCGGGCGAAGATGTTGCCGGTAGTGGAATCTAAGTGGGCAGAGAAAGGTAGGTGAGTCCACTTGTGATGCTCGGAAGGGACAACATCGGTATGTGAGTTGAGGAGGATGGAAGGGAGGGTGGGGTCGTTGCCTGGCCATTTAAGGAGAATCAGAGGTTTGCCCTTGACGAACTCTAGGGTCTGGGACTCGAGGGATAGTAACTTGGCCTGTGATATTATAAATTCGGCAGCTTCATAGTAGTTGGGGTGAGGTTGGGCTGTATTGATCTGAAGGTACTGCTGGAATCTTGATAGGATTGTAGACGGATCTTCCGCGGCCGTCGTAGCTGTGACTGTGAGTATGAGTGTGACCAAAAACACACACATATCATGATAAGAGCCGTGCTTGCCGCTGCAAAAACTCATCACTGCCTTTCACTTCAGATGAGTTAAAATAAAAAATCTTATAATAGTGAGGTTATCAATTTTCTTTAACAACTTGTTTGGATGGTTGTTAGATCAAGCTAACACAATGTACAATTATGATGTGCCAACGGCACCACAGTCTAATACTAATATTCTGAGTTATCTAAATGCCTCAATTTAAATATTCAATTTATTAAAAAAAATATCAAATTTATTTGAAAGGGTACTAGTGTAACCTTTCAGATTAAGTAATACTAACTAATAAGTGATAGTGTATGTATGAAACTCACACTCTTAATAGTTTAGATATGAAATTCAAAAAAAAGTGATAGTTTAAGTGTGTTTTTGATACTTATCTCTTTAATTTAATGAGATTTTTAGGTGGGGTGGGTATATAGTTATTAGGTGGATCCGGGTTTGGGTTGAAATCTAATTAATTTAGGTTATTATAAATTACACCAATAAAATCGTGCCATGTAATAAATAAGTAATTTAACTTTATTGTTAAATGTTGTTGTCAAAAATAAGGGTATTTTAGGGTCAATAGGTTAACGTTAAGGGTATTTTAGAGCCGAAAGATAAACGAAGGGTATTTTTGTACCAAAGGGACATTTCATTTCATGATATGCAATTTGACCAAGTTAAACATGATATAAAAGAGTCATAAAACATAAGTCATAAAATTGTGGTAAATGCAAGCTAACTTCATCTTTAAAACCTTTGAACTCATACTTGATACTCCTTGAGTAACCTTAGTTCATTATTACTTGTGGGGAAGTAGCCTTAACCGACAAGAGACCATGTGAGCTATAACATGATCCCCGGTGTTACCCACACCGAAAAGGGTTGTTCTACTTGCCTAAGGTAGAACCATAGACATCTAGCTTAAGTGGATCCACTAGCTAATCAACCTATGTGGGCACATGGTTATGGGATAAGGAGATTGCTACTAGAAATTCGAACTCAACTGACGTGAGAGCTTCCATCTCATGAGATTACTTTAGAAACCCGGACTCTACTGACGTAAGAGCTTCCATCTCATATTCAATATTCACTCGGTGTTAAGCATAAATTCCCACGGAATAGTCATTTCTTACTTGACTTCATTACTCATGGAAAGGTTCCCCTTGGACAACCAAACCAAGCTAGTTCATTAAGATAGCTCCTTAGACCATGCGTGAGAAAACCTTTCACCATCCATGATCACTTTTAATCTTTGATTCAATTAGGTGAGAAAGCCTTTCAACCTAAGAATCCTTACTATGTGAGAAAACCTTTCACATCATGTTAGTATGTGTTTTATGAGAATATCCTTTCAACAACACAACAACAACATCATCATTGATACTTTACTCTCAAAGTATCCTTAAAACATTTGCGTAGATTACATAGAAAATGCATAATTACATAATTTACCTCTTTGAGGTCAAAACCCACTTTCAATCATAAACTCTTAGAAAACATGGGTTAGATATGGATTTCATCATAAATTCATGTAAAACTAGTAAGGCGTGCTTAATTTCATAAAACTCTTCTTTGAAGATCAAAATCCCACATCATATGATTTATAACTTGAAAACATGGGGATTACATGGGTTCATGGGGGTAATCATCATAAAATCATTGTAATTCATCAATTCATGCATAAAAGATCATAATTCAATCATTTAAATCAACAATTTAGAGAACCCATGATAATTGAAGAAAACCCTAACTCAATTGGGGAATTCTACCTTTTGAAATTGAGAGATTTGGGAACTCCATGGATGAAAACTATCATACCTTACTATCAAAGCCCAAAGAAATTGAAGTATGCAAGCTTGCTCTTGAACCCTAGCTTGAATCTCCTTCTTCTTCTTCAAGTTTCTAGAGAGAGAAATATTTTGGAGAGGAAGATCTTTGATTTTCTTTTGGGTTTTGGAAATAATGACTTGAATGGGTGAGTTTTGGGATTAAAATGACTTATATAGGGGTCCTTGGCTTAGGCAAAACGACATAGCTTTGAGTTAAAATAATTGAAAAAAGACCCAATAACCCCTGACTTAAAAACTGTCGAATTGACTCACTAGAAGCTCACCACGGATCGTCATGACCACCACGGCCCGTCAAACGGGTCGTGAAGAATTTCAGCCTGACAGTGCTTCACTATTTTGGGCATTACTTTTTACTCCGAGATGGGAATTGGGCAAACTCGGTGGCGTTGGAAAGAGGACTCAGAGACCTTTAATTTGATAGGTCATGGGCTACCTAATTCATTTTGAGCTAAAAGATATGATCGTTAGAAATCGACCATAAACTCTAAGTTTAATGAAAAGCCCTTCACGTGAGGCCCCACGAGCTGTGGTGCCTCTCGTGGCCATGATCCAGTAGCTAGGCAACCCTCCCCTTAAGACCTAAAAACTAAGTCACCACCACGAGCCTTTCCACAGCCAGTGATAGCCTTCACGAGCCGTGAAATGGCTCGTGTGGAGGGGACTGTTTTGGGCAGCCTTGGGATAGCTACTGGCTAGCCCACCATGAGCCACACCACGAGCCGTAGTCCTCACCACTGGCCGTGGAAGGTGGTCATGGAAGGTGGGGCAGTGTCTATGAAAAAGTTGGTTGCCCTAGCCCTCTTCCTTGGCCTTAGCCCTCTTCCTTGACGCTAGTCCTCTCACTTAGGCCAAGTTTAGTCTACTAGATTTTCGGGGTGTTACATTCCCAATACTCTAGCACAATCCAATTGTGAGTCACTTTCGCCTTCATTCATTTGAATTGCAAAGCTCACATTTATTGGAGTCTTGACAATATTAAAATCCAAATGTTTGAACTAGTCAAGTATCTTTTTAATGTAATGAGACCGTGATAATGCTAAACATTATGGAGTTCTAAGGATTTTTATACCTAAGATCACATCAGCAACTCCAAGATCTTTCATATCAAAGTTGCTTTCTAGCATATGTTTAGTAACATTTATGTCATTAAATGACCTTGTGATTTTAATGTAAACACATTTTTCACTTCCATCATTTTTAAATCCATTTGTCAACATGGTTTGGTCAAATTTCTTATGTCATTGTTTGGGTGCTTGTTTTAGTCCATAATGTGACTTAACAAGTTTGCACACTTTCTTTTCTTTACCAGGAACCACAAAAGCCTCGGGTTGTTCCATGTAAATTTCTTCCTCCAATTCTCCATTTAAGAAATCTGTTTTCACATTCATTTGATGAATTCGGAGGTCATATACCACAGCTAATGTAATTAACATTCAAATAAATGTAATTCTAGCTACTGCCGAGTATATGTCGAAAAAATCAAGACCTTTTTTTTGTCTATAACCTTTGACAAAAAGTCTTGCTTTGTATTTGTCAACATTTCATTTTCCTTCTGAAGATTCATTTTGAACCCAAAGCTTTATAAGGTTTATTTCCTGGCAGAAGATCAATAAACTTCCAATATGGTTGCTCAAGATTGAATCAATATCACCATTGACACCACAAAAGACATAGGAAATGTTACAAAATCAGATCCGAAGAAAGTAGATGTCCTTTGACATTTACTACGCATCTGAAACTCTTTATTAAGTACATTCACCCTTTGTTCTTTCCAAAGTCTTCTAGACCCTTCACTAGACTACTCAAGTCTAATTTTACAGTCCACAGTTTTAAGTCCTATTTTAATCCTTTTAGGAATAGGAACTTGGACTTTGGGTAGACACCCCACACTTTGAAATATTTCCAGTTGGATTTCCTTCCTTTCCATTTCTCTTATGGAATAGATTGTGTTCTGAACAAACAAAACTTTTTATTGTTTTCTTTCTGAAAAGACAAAACTTTTTGTTTTTCCCTTTCGCTGTAAGGATAGCTTCTCCACACAAGTTTTGTGCTAAACCTGAACTTATAAGAAATGTAGCCATCATTTCCTTTAAAGTTCATTTTTTTTCATTTTGCAATTCCATTAGATTGAGGTGAATAGGGGAGTAATTTGATGGATAAATCCACTTTCCAAACATATTTTTACAAAAGGAGATTTATAGTTTCCATCCCTATCACTTCTTATCTTTTTTCCAACTTATTTTAACTTCAATTTTATATTGCCTAGACGTTTCTATTGCTTCATCCTTACCATTTAGCAAATAGACATAATTGTATCAAATGCAATTGTCGATAAAGTTATGAGATACTTTTTCCCACCACGAGATGGTGTTGACTTCATATAAAAAATATCAGTGTAAATCAAATCTAAGGGATTAGAATTCCTTTCAACAGATTTATAAGAATGCTTAGCATGCTTAGATTCAACACAAACTTGACATTTTTATTTATTGCTCTCAAAGTTAGACAAAACTTCTAAGTTGATCAGTTTTTCTTGCAAGGTTTTGTAATTGACATGTCCCAAGTGTTCATGTCACAAACAGTTTGACTCAAGCAAGTAAGAACAAATAAAATAATTGAGTTTGAACAGCTCTCCGTGAGGTAGCTTTTTATCACATATATTTTGTTCCTACTTCTTACAATTTTGTGTGATACAAATATTGTTTAGAGTCAACACCTTGTCAAATGTCCTTTTCAGAACAAAAAAATACAAAAGATAAGAGTCAATTACATATGTTCAATGCTTTTCATATCCATTTTTATGGTCCACATGTCGATTTGTTTTTTTTTTTATCGAGCTAAAAATCTTGGTATAACTAGTAAAATCATATTATCCTTTCCATAACTTTCAATTTGATTGTTATAGAGCTACCCATGAACATAGTTTTATCGGGTCCAATAAAGGCAATATAATCCAAATGCTTCTTTTTCAAAACATGACAAATGACTATTCACCAATATTCATGTCTATACAAATAGTTTGATTTTAATAGACATATCTATTCATGAAAAATCACAACATTTTAAGTGACACTTTTTCATAAAAAAACACAATTATTTTGAACAAGTATACATATAATTTGGTAGTTTCATACTAGTCATACCATATACTAGTAAAAGAGAAACTCAACACCACAATATCAAATATACTCCAAGAATTTTGTGGGTCTAACATAATACAAAAGTACCATTGAATTTCATATCTTGTGCTCCAAATTTAAATTAGATACTACGTCTAATTTTATCTTTATCATAAGCAAAGAACTCCCACATTTAAAATATGATCTGAAAAACATTTTTCAAGTATTTGAAAATAGTTTTTCCACATATTTTTTTCTTATACTATCAAAATGTCATTGGCAATATGAAACCTCTTTTGAAATATTATTCTACAAAAGAATTATAGTGCTTCAATTCCCTTTGACAATCTTTACACAATGTCAATGTTCATTCTATAGATGCACAAAATCACGCACTTTAAGTCATTGGTCTTTTTTTTTCCATCACAGTTAGACATACCACTTAGTATTTACAATACTAACAATAAAGACATAATTATTATTTTTTACATTTTGTTTCTATTTAACAGTGAAGTTTATAGAAAATCAAAAGTACAACACTGACTTATTAGGTGAAGTTTTCATATTCTACAAACCAATTGCATAGTCTAATTTATCCAGAGTAGAAAACTACAAAAGTTTTTAGTCTACAAAAATCAGACACAACAAATTTCACACGGAGTATAAAACTATAATTTTTTTTTCTTCTCCAAACAGAATAAAACATATTCTTAGATTATCACATAGATATGCTTTTCTTTTCAAATAGTCTTCCAACTATAACATTTTGACATACTATTTTATCAAACTAAAATATGCATATCTCATTCTGCAAACCAAATAATTTTAAAGGCAACACTATTTGCCAAGGAAAATTTATTCAAAAACATATGGTTTGTAGATCTTTTTCCAAAGACACGCATGATAAATCTCAAAAGAGTTAACTTTTAGAAACTATTTTCCTCCTTAGATAAATAATAAGAAGGTTACCTGGTATAATCTTTAACCGGAATACCACCAATTTTTCTGGTACATTCTCACTTCGACCTTGCTAAAAAAGGCAACAAATTCTGAAGAAGTAGTGCATTATATTAATCTTCTACTTCCATGATATGTTTTCGTCAATCAGTAGAATATAAGAAATACTAATAGTATAGTAATTTCCTTAAGATTGTTGTTTATCCTATATTCCTAAAATACTTAGAACAAAAAACTTTGAAGAACTTGATAAGAAACAACAAAGTTTAAAGAGTATTTTCAAAACTAGAAAATTAAAACTAGTAGAGAAAATAGAATCAGAAACAGATTAGAAACAATATACAAAATATTTTTTCCTTAAAGAAGAAAATCGAGCCCACTGAATGCACAGTGTCCCCTTAAGGAAATTATTCTCCTCAAGTACCCGAGGTTAATAAAATATATCCTCTCAGGATAGAACGATCTTACTCACCGGTGTATTGGTACTTAAAACCACGGTGTCAGCGAACCACTCAACGGCAGTAAAGTACACTTAGAATACTAGACTTAGTAGTAGTAGAAGAAGTCTAGAATATTCGTTCTCTTAAAATGAGAGGAAATCCCTAAAAAACAAAAAGTAGTGTGAAAAGGTTCTTATTGTGCCTTACCGGAAATGTCACAACCATTTGGAAAAGTCACAATCTTTTGAAAAGGTTACAATCTTTCGAAAATGTTACAACCTTTCATAAAAGTCACAACTCTTCAAAAAAATCGCAACTTTTCATAAAAGTCACAACTCTTCATAAAAGTCGCAACTGTTCATTTTCCATTCACACCTTTTAAAACCCAACAGTTTACTATACAAATAATAGATGTTGTGCTAAATAATTTATAACAAAAACAAAAAAAATTATCCAAATCTTTAGAGTAGATTAATCATTTTCTTTCATGCTTTTCTCCGTTTACCAATTTTTGAATATAGTGTGTTGTACAAAAATGTCGTACGTATTTATCTTGTGGAAAATTTATATTAGTCATTCTAAATGGTCCATTTTCTACTAATAGGTCTCTCAATTTTGTATCTACATTATTCCATTGACTTGAATTATATATATATTTTTAGGGATGCAACTATTTAAATTATTTAGGAGTTCTTGATATCGAGAACAAGTCATATTTTCACCAACTTCTTCTAGATTTTCTTCTTGGATATTATTATCATCTAACTGAATTTTATTGGTGACTTGTTCATTTGAATAACATCCTCCAATATTTTTTGATTCAAAATTTTTATTATTTGTTAAAAATCTATCAAGGGCTCTTTTTTAAGATTTATTTAATTCTTCAAGTTTTCTCTCTTTTTGCAAAATCGGAATCATGTTTTCTAGTTGACATATTAAAATTGAATAAATTTTAATAATAATTAAAACAATTTACATATACTTATGAACTAAGAATATCAACAATAACAATTTTTCAAGAAAAATTATAAAACCTCTTACACATTTTTTTTTCTTCAAAAAATTAATATAATTTTTTTAATAATATGTATAAGTATTTTTTTTTGTAAAATGGCCTCCCAAAAAAATATGGGGCCCCAAGCGATGACTTTAGTGGCCTAGTGGTTAAGACGACCCTCTGAAACATTAGGATGGTATAATTTTTTGAAAATAACCGACCGAACCGTTCCATTGACACCCATACATGTATATTACAATACAAAAATATTATATGTATATTTATGTTACAACACAAATATACTTAGGGGTGTTCATGGTTCTGTTTTGATAGGTTATTAGTTAAAACCAAAACCAAACCAATTTAATCGGTTTTTAAATTTCTAAAATCAAACCAAACCAAATTTAAAAAAATAACCGTCGGTTTGGTTCAGTTTTTTCGGTTCAAAAGTAAGAAGTTTGTTGAGGATATACACATTTCGATAAACACAAACACCTAGTACATGAATAATTCACAAAAAAGCTATTACACGAACAAAGTGATTCATCCAATGTACCAAGTTTCAGAAACTAAAAAAACTCAATATTGTCAATAGCATAAAGTTGGTTCAATATTCTGGAGATCTCAATATCTTATCAATAGACTTTTCAATAAATTACACCTTAAAATATTGAGAAATTACTTCTAAAAAAAAACACCAATATTTCATGGTCAAAACTAATCAATTATCATCTTCTTTAGCGGGAGCTTTAAAATATTCAATGTTCCGTTAGAAAAAGTTTATAAAGAACTGAGAAAGTGTGATCTTAAAAGTAATGAATATTGAGGGATTTAGACTTAAAGTTTTAATAGTTGAGCTAAAATTTAAATGTTGGGCTTCAGAAAGTAGTAAAATTAAAGACTTAAGTTAATTAAAATTTATCAAAAAACTTATACTTTATTTATAAATAATTATAAATTTTTTATATATAACTTCTCGGTTCAGTTTGGTTATTTTTGCGGTTAATGTTTAGTTAAACCAAAACCAAACCAAATAGTATATGTTTTTCAAAATTTAAAACCAAACCTAATCAAATATCGATTTTTTTAATCGATTTGGTTAGAATTGCGATTCGGTTTGATTTTATAATCATAACCATGAACAACCCTAAATATACTTATATGAACATCCATTTTACACCGCAAAGAAAATATTCTAATTTTTTTGCAAAAGTTAGAATATGTAGTTAATTCCGCCTGCAAAATTTATATTCGGGTTTGGAGCCTTACAGACGGACTGGGCCGGGCTAATTAATCGGGTTAAAGGTTGACGACACCCAAAAAGGCAGTGCACCTGGATTCGTACTCCCAAACGACTCGAAAGCGTTATCCTGACATTGAATTGAAGATTGAATAGAAGGCTTGAAATCTGTCTTTTGGCGGCTGCATCGAAGTTGAGCGAAGAATGGCGACGGTGCCGTGGTTTAGAGCAAGGTTGATCCCGGAGTTAAAGAATCGCCAGTCACTACTATACTGTCGCAACGGCGACCGCAGGTACCGGCAAAGTCTCTGTTTCCGGAGAAGAAGTTTCTCAATTTATGCTTCAGCAGGAGATGAGGGGGCAGTCCGAGTTCGTTTTGCGCCGTCTCCTACCGGTAATCTTCACGTGGGAGGCGCTAGAACTGCACTCTTTAACTACTTATATGCGCGGTTCGTCCCGGTTCTTTGTCTTCTCATCCAATTTACTTATTTCTTCATCATAGTTTACAGCTATACTTGATTAATACCATTGAGACGACGGGTAATGGTGCTTTTGTTTTGTTGTTTTTCTCTGTTAACAATTATGTTACTATGACAGGTCGAAAGGTGGGAAATTTATACTCCGGATTGAAGACACAGACCTGGAAAGATCTACTAGGGAGTCCGAGGAGGCAGTGCTTCGTGACCTTTCTTGGCTTGGTCTTGCTTGGGATGAAGGTTCCATCAACCACCACCATTTCTTTCGCATAGCTAAATTGCAGAATTCTAATGTAAATTTCTTGTTTTATGTGCAAATTGAACATGCTAAAGTAGACATAATTGAACGCATGCAAGTCTTGTTCAAAACTGAATACAAGCTTATAAACCTCCAAAAGCATGGACAAGTTCATTTTGCCCCGCAGAACTAAAGGTTTGACCTGAGCTTACATCTAATATAAGACTTAATAGATACAAAATTATTATTGTTAATCCCCAAATCAGCAGCAATATTATGTAAACAACAGCTATGTCTTAGTCTCGAACAAATTGGGATCAATAAAATCAACAGCAATATTATTAAAGAAAAAAAGGAGATGTTTCAGACATTTGTTTTTGTCAGAGAGTGACTCTATAGCTTCCTTCTTGAATTTGCTTCTATTTAGAAGAGTTCCGTGTTTTTATCTGATGGGATCTTTTTATCAACTAATATAAGCTTAGTTCATAAAAAAGTTAAATAGTTATTGCTTTCACTTCTGGACCAATCCGAGTGCGGTTCTTACATTTACTATCATATACATACAAAGTAGGACACATGCTAAACCCACATTTGATCAACAAAGGGGACAAAACTAGGATGACGAAAGAAGACAACGATTCATTAATTGATTTTGTTGGTGAAAATTTTATCATTTAGCCTTGCTTGTTCAGCCATATTTTTTTTTATTTTGGAAGAGCGTCGACAATGCAGGTCTGGAGTGGCTCACTGGCTTGCGTAATGCCATTTTTAGGATGTCTAGAATACCCAAAGAAGGGAGGTCTGTACAATGGTCCCGTTGTATAAGAACAAGGGGGATATTTAAAATTGTACTCCCTCCGTTCCATTTTATGTGGCACCATTTAACTTGACATGGTGTTTAAGAAAAAAAGACTTTTGAAACTTGTCGTCTAAAAATAATTCTTAGATATTTGTTTGGTTCTAAATCATTTTATAAGGGTAAAAGGGAAATTTTAAAGTTAATTTTTTTCTAATTATAGTAAGGTGACGTTCTTTTGTGGGACAAACTAAAAAGGAAAGGGTGCCACATAAAATAGGCCAGAGGGAGTAACAACTATAGGGGTATTAAGTTGCTAAGCCATGCTTGAAGATTTGGAATAGGGTGATGGAGATGAGGGGTGTGTCTATTATCGAGGACCAATTTGGATTCATGCCAGAGCCTTCAAGTACAAAAGCCATTCATCTCGTAAGGAGATTGGTGGAGCAGTATAGGGATATGAAGTGCGAATTACATATGCTACACATTGTATTAGAGTGGGGTGGATGAAATGGAGCTTGCATTTGGTGTTTTATGTGATAAGAATGTGCCACCAAGATTTATAGGTAAATTCTATAAAGTGGTGGTTAGACTAGCTATGTTGTATGAGGCGGAGTGTTGGCCAGTCAAGAGTTCGTATGTCTAAAATATGAAAGTAGCAGAAATAAGAATGTTGCGATGGATGTGTGGGCATACTAGAATAGATAGGGTTAGGAACGAGGTGTATTCTGGACAAGGTCTGATTGAACCCTGTAGTGGACAAGACGAGGGAGGCAGACAAGATGAGGAAGGCGACACTGAGATAGTTCATACATGTGAAGAGAAGATGCTCAAAGGTCCCAATAACGAGATGTGAGAGGTAGGATATGGTGGGCCTGGTAAAGGTAGAGAGAGTTCGTAGAAGTATTGGAGAGAGGTGATTAGGCAGGACATGACATACCTGCAACTTACCGAGTACATGACCTTCAATGAGAGGATATGGGGGTCAAGGATTAGAATAAAAGGTTGGTAGGTAGTCGATCGTTGTCTAGTTTTCCCTATCAATGGTATTATTGTTACTCTCTTAGTATCTTATTCTTCAATTTTTTATTACGTGTTGTTTTTTTACCTTTTGCTTAGGTTATTGTATTTTTGTTATTGCTTTTGTTCGTTTTCCATCATTTTCAGCATAACTTCTTCACTATTGTATTTCCTTTTCAATTTTTTTTATATGTGGTTACTTGAGCCGAGGGTCCTTCGAAAACAACCTCTCTACTTTCACAAGGTAGGGGTAGGGCTGCGTAGACACTACCCTCCCTAAACCCGACTTGTGGGAGTACACTGGGTATGTTGTTGTTGTAGTGGGTTGAAAAGCTCATGGTTTATCTTCTCAACGAAGATTGCCAAAAAGCTCTATGCAAACATGTATGCAACCAACTCCATTACAATGTGATTCTACTCGAACCCCATTTAAAGTATTTTCTCTCTATACTAGGCTTGTGAAGTAGTCGAGCCTAAGCTGAGTAAGCTTAGGTAGGTGCAATTTTGCTCGTCTTTTAGCACCCCTTAGAATGGAACATTTAGATGGGTCATTTGATCGCTCAGCAATAAATTCTTGTTTGTGCTAGAATTCACCTAGTGTCAAATGCCAATGCAACTGGAATTTAATATTCTGCATATACAAAACTGTCAAAGTTCAATAGCTAAATTCAGTGTCATAAGTTGATCCAATGAAGATGAAACATTTTCTAGCTTATTAAATGCTGAAGTCAAAAGGCTAAATTAGGGCTAGTTAGCATTAAGGGTCTGTTTGGAAAGCCACGTAGTAATTGTAATTGGTGTAATTACTAGGATAGTAATTACAAGCCTAACACAACCTAGTAATTACGCTGACCTTTTTGTTTGCCACCGTGTAATTACAAATGTACTGTTTGGATGCACAATTACAATTATAAGATTATATTATGTTTTACAAATAAAAGTTAATTATTTAAAATTTATATTAGAAAAATAAGAAACTTTATTAATGATATCAAATTAAATATTTAAGATATATATTGTCTTTTGAAAATTTATTAATTAATAAGCATATATTCTTAACTAATATTATGAAAAAAATAATTGATTTATATTTTTCAAATTTATTATATTTCAATTATATTGATCATAAAAACTAAAAGTACAAGTTTTCTGTGAACATCATGAAATGCATGTTTGACAAAAAGATTAATATTATAAATAAAATGTCATAAATTATTAAAATATTTGGCAAAAAGATAATCTATCAAGTCTAACTAAAAGATAAATGGCTTGCAATGTGAAGTCTCAAGTCAATACTAGTAAAACAAATGAAACTGGAAATTACACACAATTACCCATTGACCAAGTAATTACATGGCCAACCAAACAGGGCAGACAATTTAATTACACCTAATTACACCAAATCCAATTACCAGAGTGGCTTTCCAAACAGGCCCTAATTGAATGTGCTTTTCTTTTCAATAAGAGAATTTTTTTTAACAAAAGTCAGCTCCAAGGAGGCAGTGGAAAGTACAAAAGTACGCCAAAATTTGGGAATTCCTTCACATAGTGCCTTGACCATCTATGTATTCCAGCATTGACTCTATGGCATATATGATATCCTTTTGCCAACACTTTATATTATGTAAGCATCTATACATTACGAGAGATATGTTCTCTAAATTCCTTTAAAAAAAATTATGATTTCTTCCAAGACATACTGTCCAAAAATTGCTTAAGGAATAAAATGCCATAGTTTTCTGATTTTTTTCCCCTCATCTGTCAGCCCCATCGAGAAGCTAATGCTTGTTTATATACCCTGCCTCCCTGGCATCACCCAATTGATGCTATATACGTTCAAAAACATACTCCAGATCTGTCCTGTGAATCAAGTAATGTTAAAAAAAAAAGGTTTTGCAGTTTCTATGTCTTCTTCACATAAAAATCCTGCTGCACAAATGAAAACCTCTTCTTTTTTTGCAGCTTGGTTTGTGTGAGACATGCCTCACCTGTAGCAATCCACCCAAAGATAGCCAACTTTTGTTTTCCGAAGCTTCTTCGAAGGCTCCTCCTCATTTTATTAGTCCCATTCTTTAGCAAAAGTTGATAGCAGGACTTAAGAGTTAAGACTAAAGCTGCCATCATTCTTATCTTTCAGCCATGTAGTATCTTTTCGATTATCCATCACTTTAGTTTGATTCAGAACTTGTAATAACTGTGTAACTCTCTCTATTTCCCAGTCGCTATTCTTCTAAATTCCAACTTCCAACCATCATTAGTCCAGCTCTGTGCAACAGTGATTTCCTTGTCAATCACACCAGATTGAATATGTGACTTTTGATTCAAATTGATCTTTTTATTTTACTTTGTGACCTATTAATTGCTTGTTGCCTTTATAATATCCTGTTTTTAAGTTTTCAATCAGGAGAATCTTACAACTTGCTAGTAGAAAATACTATAACACGAGACCTATAATGAAGGCGAGGAATCATATTCTCGTCACTTGTCATTGTGAAGTGAGACAGTATTTAAATTCTGTGTTAGTTTTCAATTTTTTTCCTTAAGACGTAACTCTAAGTGATTACCATTATTGATGACATTCTTTTACCTATCAAAAAAATAAATATAAAATGATGATATTTTTTTTTTTTAATTAAGGTCCTGGAATTGGTGGGAACTATGGCCCATACAGGCAGTCTGAGAGGAATGCCCTTTACAAGGAATTTGCTGAAAAACTTTTACAATCCGGTCATGTTTATCGATGTTTTTGCTCAAATGAGGTGATTGTACTGAATTTTGATTTCTTTCCTTTGGTAGTTCTCTCCGAGTTTTGCAGTGAGAATTTTGAGAGTAAAAATCTGTACATCTAGAATGTAATTTGACAGAAGCAGATATTCGTGCTACAGAATCCTTTTAGATTCCACCTATTAGACTAGTTTCAGAAGCATGATGCTCTCAAGTTTGATGCCATCTTAAACTGCTCCATTGCTATTTGCTTGATGGGTCAATACGTTTGTCCACTTTGTGGTTTTAGTATATTTTCTTGAATGATTGTGTAATACATTAACCATTTTCTGTTGTTTAGGAATTAGAAAAGATGAAAGAGATGGCAAAATTGAAGCAGTTGCCTCCCGTATACACCGGAAGGTGGGCCAGTGCTACAGAGGAGGAAGTGCTAGAAGAGCTGGCAAAGGGGACCACATACACATATCGGTTTCGAGTACCGAAAGAAGGGAGTTTAAAAATTGATGACCTCATTCGTGGTGAAGTTAGTGATATTTCTCTACTGTTTTTTACCAGTAAATTTATATGTCCATCTAGGCTGGTGGGTTTTCCTCTTTTTATTGTCATAATTGCAGTCTAGACTTATAATGTTGAACTGCCAACTGGTGAATAAATTGAAGTTTTTTTTAGATGTTGTCCAACCTAACAATGACAAGTTTATTGCTTAAAACATTGTGTTTTGATGTTATCCTTGGTTCTTGTAGAAGGTTAGAAATAAAAGAAGAAGCGGGGGGGGGGGGGTTACCTTCTCAAGGAAAATGAAGGAAGAAGGGTGGTGGTTTTGAGTAGTTTCTTGGCAGGGAACAATTATCTTATGATGGATTTATATGATTTTAATTTGGAGGCTGACTATCTATTTCTTAAAAGTAAGAGCTATGATTGCCTTATTTAGATAGGGGCGAAATGGTCTGATGGACCCTTCTACTTGTACGCGTTTGTATTCTGGACTCTTTTACTTGACTATTTGTCAACTAAACCCTTAAACTCAATGAAACTCTATGTTTTAAGCCCTTTTGATTGTTGACCAAGCTTATGTGGCAACTTAATTATTGAGTTGGCATAAATGTGTGATGTCACGCGTAGAAGGAGCGTGAAAGATCAAATTTTAGACTAAAAATAATTTTTTTCTTTTTAAAAATAGAATAAAAATATCAAAAATAAGATTTTTTTTTCTTTTTTCAGTTCTTTCTTCTTTTCCCACCCCACCCCTCCCCATTTCTTTTTTACTTTCTACTCTCAAACCCCCATTTCTTTCTACTCTCAAACGCCCATTTCTCTTCTTTCTCCCCTTTCCAGCCCTTCCAATTTCTTGTTTCTCTCTCTTTCTTTCTTTTTTTCACATATTTTTCCTTCCCGACATTTGAAATGAAATTGTATTGTTGTTGTAGATCTGTATTTTTCTTTTATTTTCGGGGTAATTTATAACCCATAAAGTGAATAGTCTTGAAAGATGAAAAGTGATTGTTGAATGTCATTGTGAAATTAGGTGAGATGTGTTATGTAAAATTGTGTACAAATATTAGAGTATATTGATGTATTTTAATGGCTATTCATTAACATCAATGGGGAAAAGAGATTTATGGTTGTTCAAGTGGTAGATATAAATGTTGGTAAAAGAAATACTATTAAAAGTTGTGAATGAAAGAAATTTCGAGAAAAAAATTGAATGATAATTGTTAGTTATTTAGGAATGTAATGATTTCAGTGAGAATGGAAGGTTGTGGTGCTATCTCTAATGTAAAAATATGGAGAGAGGTGAAGGGATGAAGGAAGAATGAAGTTAAAAAGAAAGAAAAAATTGATTATGTTTTTAAAAATAATAATAATAAGTGATGTGTCATTTAAAATGTGATGTGGATGATGATATGTCATTTTTGTCAAGCCTTTGAAGTTCACACAGCGAAAGGGGTTTAAAATGCTTAGTTTCACTGAGTTTAAGGGTTCAATTGACAAATGATCAAGTAGAATGGTCCAGAATACAAACTCATACAAGTACAAGGGTCTATCAGACCATTCCGCCTTAGATAGGAGGACTAACTTTTCTAGGTTATCAATTGGTGGCTTCAAACTCAATAAATGCTGTGTAGTAATATGGTGATTATAATGCTTTGGTGATTGAGTTTAAGCTACCGTTGCTTGGGGGTTTGAACCTTATCAACCTTATATAGCTTGTTTTCATATCATAAAATCTTATATTTTTATCCTAAACTTCTTTTATCTTAATTCTTTTTAACCCTCAAGGCCTAGCTCAAGTGGCAAAAGGTGGAGGATTTGTGAGTTAGGTCGCAGGTTCTAGCTCCACACCATGCAAAGCGAAGCCTGGTATTTAAGTGGGGAAGGGTAGAGGGGCGGGCCCATTATCCACCGAGTTTAGAAGGCTGTGATTGGTCCAAAGGGCGGGTCACAGACGGATTTCTCGGTTATCCAAAAAAAAATCTTGTATTTTTATAATAATTTAATTGAATTTCACAGTAAAACTGAAAGGTGGTTGCTTAATATGTTTTTTAAAACTCTCTTCATGTCATGTCAATAGCTTTTGATACTACTCATCTACTATTAAACATCATACTCATGTTATGGTTCTCCCAAATTCTCTCAATTTTCATGAAATGGAACCTTTGCTGTCAACATACTTTCGAACACTTTCAAATATCTATTATGGGAAATCGCAGGTGGGCCACTTTTATACTAGAGATGGTTCAAACTTTTCAAAAGTTAGCTTTAGATTCACTTTTGCGCTTACTCTCATTTAAATAATTTCAACTTCTTGCTTTCTCATGTATGCTTGGTTAGAGAGACATTTAAATTGATAAAATGGAGTAGAACTTAAGAGATTGTAGAATTTTTTTTAGATTAAAAAGTACCAAAGGATAGCAATCATTTAAATTGGGAAATAGGGAACCTAGATATATTAGAAACTAGATAAAAAAAGGTACTACAATATACTATACCATAATACATAAGTATCACTTTGCATATTTCTTCAAATTTTTTTTGCCCCTTCTCTCAATGATTCAGGTAGGGAAAAGTGATAGTGATAAGAAGTTTTTTAAAATTAATTTTGCTATCTTAATCAGATGGAACTGACAGTGCACAAAGAAGCTGAAGAAATTATGGAGAAATATCCCTTTGTGTATTTTCTAGAAAGCGTGGAAAGGAACCATAGATGCTTTGAGAATAGTTTCTTTTTAACCTTTTGTAAAGCTTGAATGCTTAAAGAGAGCTGGAAGAAAATGGATGTTAGAGAGACAGAGAGTCCTACTTCTCTGTAGAAGCAAAGAAATCCATTTTCACTCTTACAAGGATATTTGCCTATGCCGACACGAAATTTAGATGGAGGGTGCAGAAATATGGCTCATCGAAATGAACCAGATACAGTACAACAATAATACCCAGTGAAATCCCACAAGTTGGGTCTGGAAAAGTTGTGTGTCGTGAGAGAGGCTTGAACTCTTGACCTTGGGATAACTCAGAAGCTACGAGACCTACGCGCTAGCCAACTGTGCCACCACCCATTTGGTCGGAAACATGTCTTGCAAAGAATATAGTTTCTCTTCACATGTTTGGTTGGAAGTTTGATAATAGCGTTATTGGGGACATGGTTGTGGAGATTTGTAGTAGAAGTGAATGCTCTTTGGAGGGAGGTGATTGGAAGTATGGAGTTTTGGAAGGGGATGGAGGACAAACAATTGTCTCACTCCCCTACGGATGTGGGCTATGGAGGAAATCTCAAAAGTGTTGGAAGTGTGTAATGGGAACATTTCATTTAGGTTGGGTTTTGGGAACATAAATGGCGCGTGAACAATATTTTGAGAATCTCTTGTAAAAAATGATGTCGGTCCAACAATTATGGAGTATATAAGGGGGAGAAGTGCATTGGTATTTCAGACTGAGGAGGAGCTTACAAGTTTGAGGTTACCCACACAAAGTGGCCTGTTTTGTGTGGTTACTGGCTAAGGAAGCTGCGTTGACACAGGAGAATTTGATGAAGAGGGGATTATAGTGTGCTCTAGATGTTTTTTTTTGTGGGGAAACTGCAGAAACAGTCGATCACTTGTTCATCCAGTGCATGGTTACTGGCCAATTGTGGAGTCTATTCCTAAGGCTACAAAACATCTCATGGGCCATGCCTGGTAGAATTGCAGAGGCCTTATACAGCTGGGAAGAAGCAGGATCATAAGCAAAAAACAAAAGCAACTGGAGGATCATTCCTGCTACTATTTGGTGGACGATCTGGAAAGAGAGAATTCCGTAGAGTTTTTGATTATAGGGAGAGTAATATGCAGCAAGTAAAACTGAATTGTATTCTAACTTTGTGTTTTTGGTGTAATCAGATCTACTCTAATGACACTGTCTCTATCATTGATGTTTTAGACTCATTATAGGGATAGGACAGTGCCTTTAGAGTTCATTTTGTGAATACGTTTTTCAGTACAACCCATGTACTGATTTACAGAAATAGAAACAGTTATCAATCTCAAAAAATAATAATTTCAATAATATTGTTTCACCAACAAAAAACTACTATGGGTATAGAGTGGAGATGCCGGGCACTATGAAATAATCAATGGTTAGTTGGGTCTTTAAAAGACAGAAGAGAAGACTTACAGCATGGGATGTTGCTCCTTTAGTACTCATGTGGACCATATGGAGAGAGGAGTAGGAGAGCTTCCAAGGGCGTAGTGGAAGATTTGTACACTTGATGAATAGCCTCTTTTCTCTTATTTACAGTTGGTGCACCCACTAGGTTCCTAGTTTAAAAAAAATTGAGTGTTGTTCGTAGAAAATCATGTTTTGTTGTGAGTTTTCTATTTTGATTTACTCCTTGTATACATGCACGGTTTTGCAATAAAATTTATTACTTTATAAGAAAAAACACTTGCATAGTCTCTATTTTTGGGTTAGGAAGAAACCAAGTAGAAGGAGTAGAATATCTGGTAGAATATGTACTCATTTAATTTAGAAGTCCTATAATTTCTGCAAAACAGTTGTGTAATAGTACCTGCTTGGTACTTGATAATGGAATAAAATTTCGCATATCTTTGAAAAAGAGTAAATGATTGAAATGATGTAACTGTAGATTTTCAATCTTTGACAAGAAAGTAACAAAATGCTGGGAATCTCCCATGCAATGCCCGGGTAAAATGCTAGTATATCTTAGTAATTATGGCGGACTGACTTTGTTACACTTTCATGAAGGTCAGTTGGAACTTCGACACGCTTGGAGACTTTGTGATCATGAGAAGTAATGGACAACCCGTTTACAATTTTTGTGTCACAGTTGATGATGCTACTATGGCTATCTCCCATGTCATAAGGTAGTAGATTAATCTAATTTCAATACTGTATGACCCCCAAAAAAATACTGTATGATGGAACTGATGCACTAGAGGCCAAGGAAATTGTAAATTCCCACTGAGAAGTTGAGTTGACAGTGAAGAGGGTAATATAATTATAGTTATCTTTTAGTTATTAAAATGAAACATCACTCATGATGTAAATACGTGTTTAAAATATAGTTCTCAATGTTGTGGCGTTTACTAGATGATGATTATCAAAATTTATTTCACTTGAAAGTGGATTCAGATTGGTGGTAGTGAGGCCCTGAAATGTCAAGAAATGACTATTATACATGGATTTTCTTTTGATATAGAAACATGTGCAAGAACAATTTTGTTTCCTTTTCAGTTGTCTCTTACACGGACTCATCCATTTGTCTTGATATACCATTGTCAAATGGGTATGACACGGTTACCTTGAAAATGTACTTAAAACTTGCTAAAAATCGAGCTAACCCATGCCATAATTTGTACCTGAGGGATGAGACTATGTTTCCATGTAACATAGGTTATATCATTTTGTTTTCTGCACATAGATACTGCCACCTTTTACATATGTAGCATGTATTTTTGAATTGATTATTTGGTACTCAAGTACTGATGAAATGTTGATGCTTCAGAGCGGAGGAACATTTGCCGAATACTCTAAGGCAAGCATTAATATACAAGGTACTGCTCTCCCAGTGGGGGGCCGGGGG
>JAJONR010008134.1:0-24097 GCA_029582245.1 Solanum etuberosum
AGCTAAATGTGGAGTCCGATGTATACGCCCCATCGAGAGGACCCAATATACCCTGCCAGAGGTATAGAGGCATGACTGGCGTGATCACTAAAATGATGCCCACAGAGGGGACTTACATCCTATGGGGCACGTAGTTCTAGGACTATTCACGTATGCTGAACCCTAGTCCAACTCGGTATTAAGTCTACTCCCAACTGATTATGTAAATAACACATTATGACTGAATTTCTGTAATACTGGATATCTTAAAATACTAACATGCAAAATCTGAGAATGCAACATTAATGTACTGATAATGAAACATTCATAACTGGGGCATGTATATCTGAATATAACTGACCTAGCATGTGTAATTCATGAACTAAACGAATCTACACAACTAGGGTTTTGAATTTCATGCAAGAACTGAAGCAACAACATAATAATCTGATTTGGATCATTCTAGCAGCTAAAACCCAACAATTTCTAACATTCAAAAAACCCTAGGTCTAGATAATATCAAGGGAATAAATATTCTGACAGAATTCTAGGGACCTAATGGGCGAAAGAAACCCACTAGTGAAATCCCACATACCTGGTGACAAATTCCACGGATAAATCTTTCGATTTCAGGGCTGGAACTGATGGAAACTCGTTGCGTTCTTGGACTAGGGCTCGTTCGACTCTTTCTCCTTTTGCGTTCTAAGTTTTCTAAGTTTTTGGTGACTGATTGATTAGGGTAGGTTCTAATGCAGTTTCTAGGCTGAAACTGACCAAAACTACGTAGTTTAGGGGTTAAACGACGTAGTTTAGAGGTCCAACGCATAGAAAAAAGACCAAAAGACCTCTGACTTAACTGCTGTCGGGACTAACCGACGGACAGTGGCTTGACCGACGATCTGTGCTGGTCGTCCGTCGAATGGCGTCTGGGGCTCGGACTTGAAGGCCACGATCCATGAACCTGGACCACGGCCCGTGGTCTGACCTACAGTCCGTAGGTCCTGGCCGTGGGTCATGCCTTAGCTGAATTTTCTGGAGTTCTATGTCTAGAAATTTGGGGTCCGACCTACGGCCCTGGGCCACAGACCGTGCTCTGGCCTACGGTCCGTAGGTCCTGGCGTAGGTCTGGACTTCGAATAATTTTTCTGGGCTTTTCTGGGAGGGGCTCCACGTGGTGAACCACGGACCACCAGGACAGACAGTGGGTCACCCTACAATCCGTGGGTGGTGCCCGTCGGTGGCACCTGTAGCTTCTCAAATCTGGAATCTAGTTTGTCTAGGATACGGGGTGTTACGTTATCTCCTTCTTGGGAACATTCGTCCTCGAATGAAGACTAAACTACCTGAAATGGAGGGAAAAAGTTGCAAACCCTACCACTAATTTCTAGAGACTGATTTCTGACTGAATGAAGTTCCAAGAACATGTAAATACGCTGAAAATGCAAGTACAAACTGAAAGAACATGATACTAAGACTGAATCTGTGCATAAATGACTGAAAAACTGGAGATGAACTATTACCTCAAGCAAGAATGGAATTGGAAGGAAAGAGGTGAGGATACTTGGCCTTCATGGTTGCTTCTGCTCCCCAAGTAGCTCCCTCTACAGACTGACTCCTCCACAAAACCTTAACTGAAGCGACTTCTTTGTTTCTCAACCTTCTAACCTGACGATCAAGAATCTCAACTGGCACATCCTCATAAGTGAGACTATCTTTCACAGCCACACTCTCTAAAGGTACTATGGATGCTGGATCACCCACACACTTCTTCAACAACAAAATATGAAAGACCGGATGCACTGCTGCTAGTTCTGCTGGCAACTCTAACTCGTAAGCCACTTTAGCAACCCTTTTCAAGATCTTGTAAGGGCCTACGTATCTGGGACTGAGCTTTCCTTTCTTTCCAAATCTCATCACCCCCTTCATAGGTTACACTTTCAGGAAGACCCAATCATCAACTTGGAACTCTAATTCCATTCTCCTTACATCTGCATAAGACTTCTGGCGACTCTAGGCTGTCTTAAGTCTATCTCTAATAAGTTGCACTTTCTCCATAGCATCATGAACTGAATCTGGCCCTATCAAGGCTGCTTCACCCACTTCAAACCAACCAACTGGAGATCTACATCTACGCCCATAGAATGCCTCATAAGGGGCCATCTGAATGCTGGAATGATAGCTATTATTGTAGGCGAACTCTATAAGAGGAAGGTGATCATCCCAACTACCCTTGAAATCGATCACACAAGTTCTCAACATGTCCTCTAAGGTCTGAATGGCACGCTCTGCCTGACAATCCATCTATGGATGAAATGATGTGCTAAGATTAACCTAAGTACCGAGACCTTTCTGAAATGATTTCCAGAAACGAGAGGTAAACTGAGGACCTCTATGTGAGATGATAGACAAAGGAACCCCATGCAACCTGACTATCTCATTAATGTAAAGCTTGGCATTGTCCTCCGCCGAGTCTGTAGTCTTAACAGCCAAAAAGCGTGCAGACTTAGTAACTCTAGCTACTATCACCCAAATGGAGTCGTGTTGTCTGCGAGTACGACGTAAACCTGTAATGAAGTCCATGTTGATCACTTCCCACTTCCAAGTAGTAATGTTGATCTCTTGAGTCATACCCCCTGGTTTCTGATGTTCTACCTTCATTTGCTGACAATTGGGGCACTTAGCCATAAAATTTGCTATATCCCTCTTCATGCCATTCCACCAAAAGACTTCCCACAGATCACGGTACATCTTAGTGGCACCTGGATGAATAGAATACCTGGAATTATGGGATTCTGCAAGAATCTGCTGTCTCAACTCACCCACCTTAGGAATACATAATCGATCCTGATAGCGAAGCACACCATCTCCCCCTTGGGAGAATACCTCAACTCTCTGCTGATGAATTTCACCCTTTAGTTGAAGAAATATCGGATCACTCTCTTGCTTTTCCTTAACCTCTTCTACCAATGAAGATTCTGACCCATTCTGAACTGTCACACCATCATCTGATACGCTCATAAGGCGAACTCCCAAGCGAGCAAGCCTGTGAACATCCTTTGCTAGTTCTTTTCTTTCTTGCTCAACATGTGCTACACTACCCATAGATAGTCTGCTAAGGGCATCTGCTACTACATTGGCCTTACCCGGATGGTAAAGCACATTCATGTCATAGTCCCTGAGAAATTCAAGCCATCTCCTCTGGTGAAGATTCAACTCTTTCTAGGTGAACACATACTGAAGGCCTTTATGTACTGTGAACACATCTACGTGAACACCATCTAAGCAGTGTCTCCAAATCTTAAGTGCAAACACCACTGCTGCAAGCTTGAGATCATGAGTCGGATAATTCTTCTCATGCACCTTAAGTTGTCTAGAAGAATAAGCTATAACCTTACCTCGTTGCATCAACAAACAACCTAAATCGACTCTGGACACATCACAATAGATAACATAACCGTCTGAACCCTCTGGTAGAGTAAAAACCGGAGTTGTAGTCAACCTAGTTTTCAGTTCTGCAAAGCTATTCTCACAATCATCTGACCACTGAAACTTAACATTCTTCTGAGTCAACTTAGTCAATGGAGAAGCTATGGATGAAAATCCTTCCACGAACCTTCTGTAATAACCTGCTAGACCCAAGAAACTTATGATATCTGTAGG
Source organism: Solanum etuberosum (assembly GCA_029582245.1). Classification (NCBI taxonomy): domain Eukaryota; kingdom Viridiplantae; phylum Streptophyta; class Magnoliopsida; order Solanales; family Solanaceae; genus Solanum; species Solanum etuberosum. The sequence goes on from JAJONR010008134.1 coordinate 3,640, forward strand.
AGAGGTAGGTCTGGGCCATTGTTTCACTGCTTCTATTTTCTGAGAATCCACTCGGATCCCTTCGCTGGATACTATATGCCCAAGGAAAGCAACTGATTGTAACCAAAACTCACATTTGCTAAATTTAGCAAACAACTGGCGATCTTTGAGAGTTTGCTGAACAACTCTCAAATGAGTCACATGTTTTTCCTCATTCCTAGAGTAAATAAGGATATCATCAATAAAGACGATAACGAACAAGTCCAAATACTGCTTGAATACCCTGTTCATTAAATCCATGAAATCTACAGGAGCATTAGTTAGTCCAAATGACATAACTACAAATTCATAATGACCATACCGAGTTCTGAAGGTTGTTTTCGGAATGTCACTATCTCTGACTCTGAGCTGATGATAACCGGATATGAGGTCTATCTTCGAAAAAAATTACTAGCACCCTAAAGTTGGTCAAACAAGTCATCAATCATGGGGATGGGATACTTATTCTTGATTGTGACTTTGTTCAACTGATGATAGTCAATGCACATCCTAAGAGAACCATCTTTCTTTTTCACAAACTACACTGGTGCACCCCATGGTGAAATACTAGGTCTGATAAAGCCCTTATCTAGAAGGTCTTTCAACTTCTCTTTCAATTCCTTAAGCTCAGCTGGAGCCATTATGTAAGGAGGAATAGAAATAGGCTGGGTATCTGGAGGAGATCAATTACAAAGTCGATTTTCCTTTTGAGAGGAACTCCGGGAAGATCTTCTGGAAACACTTCTGGGAACTCATTAACTACTGGAATTGATTCAAGGGTTGGGGTTTCGGAGCTTGAATCCTTAACCCGAACTAGATGATAAATATACCCCTTGGAAATCATCTTTCTAGCCTTAAGGTAAGAAATGAATCGACCCATAGGCGCTAAGCTACTACCCTTACATTCTAAGATTGGTTCGTCTAGAAACTGGAAACGAACAATCCTAGTTCTACAATCAACTGAGGCATAACAGGAATGTATCCAATCCATGCCTAGAATGATATCGAAGTCTACCATTTCTATCTCTACAAGATCTACTGAGGTGACTTTTTGAGAGACTGTGACAGGGCAATTTCTGTATACCCGTCTAGCTATAACTGGGTCACCGACTGGAGTAGAGACTGAGAAGGGTTCTGAGAGAGTTTCTAGACTAACATTGAATTTGACTTCTATATAAGGAGTTACAAAAGACAAAGTAGCCCCTGTTGTCTTTCAACTGAGTGAACCATATGTGAGCCACATCCTTAAGCTGGTAGGATGCCAATTCCACCCTATCACTACCAGTCACTTGCATCCCTCTAAAGATTTTCTTAACCTCATCAATGAAATTATGTGGGTCCTCACCAACTTGCAAACCTAAAAACTCAGGCGGATTCATCCTAACAAAATCTCGAACTCTAGCTGCCACTGATCCACCATTTCTATTAGAAGGAACCGAACCTGCTGATTGTTCTGGTTAGTCATACTCTAAGCCAAAATCTGAATCGCATTCTAAAACTCTGCGTTCGAAACCTCATGGTCTGGGACTAGAGGAACTGCGTTAGCATTGCATACATTAGCATTGCATACATAAGCTCTATGATGAGGCATGATCTTAAGAGCATAACATCGAGTTAGAAACACGGAATTAGATCATACCTTACGCACGATAAGAGTAATAAGAAAGTGAAGTTTTCCTAAAACACTTCGTAGCCTCCCTCTCATTAGATGTGGTGCACTTCACACCCATGTAAAGGACTCTACTTAGTGCAGCTTTTCAGACATCCTAGGACTCTTAAACCTAATGCTCTGATACCAAGTTTGTCATACCCCGAGGCTACCCCCCGGACGTGGATACGGGACCTAGGATCACGAGTGACCCCAAGCTAACCCTGTTGGCATAACATAAGCATACTAAATAAATTGAATTAGGAAAGTATTGTGTGGAAGCTAAAACATGGTGTAAATTGAAATGATGGGGAATACCCATAAACTATCTAAATATAGAAAATCTGAGAGTTTAACAACATTTGAAAAGTCAAACTTAAATGCTAAAGCTGAATCTAACTATATCTGAAATAAGCCTCTAACTGACTAGAAGTGTTGGGACATGCCCCAGCTAAATCTAGCAAAACTGAAACTAAAGACTAAAATTGAAAGGAAACATGTTTGTCGTCCTCGGAAAATGAGGACTCACCACTGATACTGCTGAGTTGAAGATCAGGAACCGATCTATGCGTGATCTGAAAGCTGAGAACCTGGACTTACATCATGAGAAGATGTAGTGCAGAATATGCGTCAGTACTTGAAAGGTACTGGGCATGCAAGATAGAGTAAAGCTGAACAATATAAACATAACTGAACAAAGCATATAACTGAGCAATGATATAAGATAAGCATGATACTATACAGGAAATACTGAACGTGAACTAACTGAATGCAATGACCAAGTTTATAACATGCTGAGACTGAAATCTGACTGTAACTGATAACATGGTCAATGCAATAGAATCTGACAGTTAGGGAGCTACTAATAACCGACATAAAACCACATGAGCTAAATATAGAGTCCGATGTATACGCCCCATCGAGAGGACCCAATATACCCTGCCATAGGTATAGAGGCATGACTGACGTGATCACTAAAATGATGCCCACAGAGGGGACTTACATCCTACGGGGCACGTAGTTCTGGGACTATTCAGGTACGCTGAACCCTAGTTAAACTCGGTATTAAGTCTACTCCCAACTGGTTATGTAAATAACAGATTATGACTGAATTTTTGTAATACTGGATAACTCAAAATACTGACATGCAAAATCTGAGAATGCAACATTAATGTACTGATAATGAAACATTCGTAACAGGGGCATGTGTATCTGAATTTATGAACTAAACGAATCTACATAACTAGGGTTCTGAATTTCATGCAAGAACTGAAGCAACAATATAATAATCTGATTTGGATCATTCTAGCAGCTAAAACCCAACAATTTCTTACATTCAAGAAACCCTAGGTCTAGATAATATCAAGGGAATCAAGATTCTGACTGAATTCTAGGGACCTAATGGGCAAAAGGAACCCACTAGTGAAATCACACATACCTGGTGACGAATTCTACGGAGAAATCTTTCGATTTCAGGGCTAGACCTGATGGAAACTCGCTGCGTTCTTGGACTAGGGCTTGGTCGACTCTTTCTCCTTCTACATTTTAAGTTTTCTATGTTTTTGGTGAATGATTTATTACGGTAGGTTATAATTTAGTTTCTAGGCTGAAACTGACCAAAACTACGTAGTTTAGGGGTTAAACGACGTAGTTTAGGGGTCCAACGCATAGGAAAAAGACCAAAAGACCTCTGAATTAACTGCTATCGGGACCAGACCGAAGGACCGTGGCTGGAATGACGGTCCGTGCTGGTCTTCAATCGAATGGCGTCTGGGGCTCGGACCTGAAGGCCACGATCCACGGACCTGGACCACGGCCCGTGGTCTGACCTACGGTTCGTAGGTCCTGGCTGTGGGTCATGCCTTAGCTGAATTTTCTGGAGTTCTGTTACTAGAAATTTGGGGTCCGACCTACGGCCCTGGGCCATGGACCGTGGTCTGGCCTACGGTCCGTAGGTCCTGGCGTAGGTCTGGACTTCGAATAATTTTTCTGGGCTTTTCTGGGAGGGGTCCAGGTGGTAAACCACGGACCACCAGGACGGACCGTGGGTCACCCTACGATCCGTGGGTGGTGCCCGTCGGTGGCACATGTAGCTTCTCAAATCTGGAATCTGGTCTGTCTAGGATGGTTGGAACCCTACTGCGAGAGGGACGCCTCGCGAGCCGGGCTTTTAGAGATGAGGCTTTTTGGCGAAGCCAAGTCAATTTCGGGCCACTTACAAGTTGGACATTGGAGAAGCAACTTCTGAAACCTCAACCATGTCTCATTAATTGGTTCACCATCCACTCGCTTAAAGTTCTGAATATTGTCCCTCAACTTCACCATCTTCGAGGGAGGGAAAAACCTTACATAAAACACATCATTGAGCTCCTCCCAAGAAGTGATTGATTTCCTTGGTAAATCAGTCAACCACTTCGTAGCCTCCCCCATTAGAGAAAAGGGAAACAAACGAAGTCGGATCGACTCATGAGTGATGTTCTTGAAAGAAAATGGCCCACACACATCCACAAAGTTTCGGATTTGGTCATGAGGATCCTCAGTAGCAAGACCTCCAAAGAGACCCTTCATTTGCAACAGCTGCAACATAGTGCTATTCATATGAAACACCGCACTTCCCACAGTCGGAGGCAATCGAATAGCACCCGCACTTCCTAATTGATCTTCATTTACATCGTGTAAGTTACCGATTTTATAATTGTGTCCAAGTTGGCTAGAAATTCTTCCGTTAACACTCATCTCTTCACCTGTTTAAGAGCACTCAACAACGAACAAAAAAAAGTTGATTAAACTACAACAAGATTAGTTCACGACTAAACTTCACTAAAAGAATTCTAAATACCACTCCCCGGCAGCGGCGCCATTTTTGATAACGCTCAACTACACTTCATCCGATTCTAAGTGTAGGAGGTCGCTAACAAGTATAAACCCAACTAAGAGTTGGGGTCGATCCCAGAGGGAGTGATACAGTAAAGAATTCGAGCAAGAAGTAAAATGATGTTCTAATCATTTGTAGAAGTAGACATTTTCACAACAAATAAAGTAAATGACAAGGGGTTGACAGTTAATGTAAAATGGGGGGAATTGGGTGAACAATTAACAACTACAAATAACCAGGAGTAATCGATTAGAGAGGGATCCTTGGGAGTGTGATAAATTAAATGCCAATTTCGCTAAAATGGGTGATTACTATTTACTAAAAGTCGTTGAACTTCCGTGGGTAGGCTAGGCCTTAAGTTCAATAGCTATTTCTCAATCAACTTTCACGAATCAAGCGAGTTCTCTCGAACCTCAACAAGCACAACACATGAAAGCAGCCCAATACCTCAATCAATCAAGCTAGATTGGTAGGGTTGAATTTATACCCACTTTCTCAAGCTAAGTCCACAATAACCCAATCACTACAATCATCAACCAATAGTTTTAACTCTAATACTTCTTTCTCAAGCAAGCTTAGAATGATAAACTAGAATTGTATTTGCAACTACAATTCATCAATTAAAACTCAACTATCAATTGAACTCACTTCAAATCAACATTAAAATCAGTAAATAATAACAACCATAATCTAATTGAAACATTCAATTACATAATCACCCCCCCCCCAAGAATGAGGGTTTTAGCCATACATAATAAAGAGCAAGAAGTTTATACCAACTATGTTTTCCATCAGCTTGGATAACAAATCACAAGTCTTCAAAATGCTCAAATTGGATTCCAAATGAAATAAACCCTAAATCTCTACTCAAAAAGTTAAAGAACAATGTTTAGAATGTTTAGGATAAAAAACCCAGGACTGGATAATGTGAGAACTCCTTTTTCTTCTTTTGAAAATTCCATTTATACGTTCCCAGAATTTCAGCTTTGGAGTCATTCAGCGAAATAAGTCGGGCTTCGCCAATCTGGTCGGCGATGCGCCGAATGCTCCTTCCTATCGCCTTCTTGGCTTAACCTTTCACCACTTCTCTTCTATGACTTTAGGAAATCCAGGTTGACATCGCCGATCCACTCGGCACTTCACCGAAACACCAAATGTCTCGCTGAGTCTTGTTCAAGGGCTGGCCTGCTGGAACTTTTGGCGAGCTGAATGTCCACTCGGCGACTCACCGAGTGGCTTTGGCGAGTACCAGCCTTGTTTTTCTTCAGCTTTTTCGCTCCTTTTTGCCCGATAATGTCCTTGCCTTGCTCTTTTGCCTTCCTTGCTACAAATTAGCATTTAAACATCAGTTTAGAGCATAAAATAGGCATTGAAGACACTAAAACTTTGAATATTAAGCCCTAAATTAGTCGAAATCCCCAACTCATCAATATACTACTCAAAACATGATTGTGAAAGGGTTTTCTCAAGAAAAGGATTCATAAGATTGAAAGGTTTTCTCACCTAAGTTAAATCAAGATTAATGAGCTATTCTAAATGAACTCTAGCTTGGATTGACTACTTAATTGTACCTTTCCATGGATAATAAGATGAATATTATTAATGACTATTCCGTGTAATTTATTCTTAGCACTGAGTGGACTAGCGACGATTACCCATGTCCCATTATTATGTGCCACCATAGGTTTGACTTAGATAGACATTATCTAGTGGATCCACGTTAGTTCAAGTTTATGGTTCTTACCTTGGCAAGTAAGGACATCTATTTTCGGTGTAGGATAGACACTGAATTCTATGTTATAGCTCAATGGTTTATGTCGGTTAAAGGTAAACTTCCCACAATAATGAAATAAGGTTACTTTCTAAAAGTATTTCAAATGTGTTTTGAAGATGTTTAGCTTGCATTGACCATGATTATGACTTGTGTTTTCTAACATGGTATTTTATGATTTTGCTTGGACATTGCATATCATATAAAATCCTTTTTTCATGATTTCATAACTCTTATGCATTGCAATCATACTTGGTACATTTCATGTACTAAGGCATACTTTTACCTAAATTATTTCACTAATGTAGAGTCCGACGCTCCTATATCCCATACTCGTGGCTAGTGATCCCTTACAGATATTGAATATTGGTGAGTCCTCATGTTCCGAGGACCGAGACTCTTTTATTGCTTTTATGTCATTTTTATTTTGGATGTTGTATGTGATGTATGAGTTACGTCTCAATCACTCCTTTGATGTAATAGATGGCTTTGAGACTTATGTTTAGACTTCCGCTACTTTTGTCAAACTCTTTTATTTGAAAGGCTACTTTTAAACTCTTTTATTTCTATTATCTTGTATAATGTATGCTAAGTGGCTTGTTTAGTTCCTTTCAGGATATTATACGTCATGTCACATCTGGGGTGTACTTTGGGTCGTGACATATAAACACTTGCCAAAAATAACCTCGACATCATAACACTCGTCGGCAAAGACCTCGGTATCACAACACTCGCCGTCAAGGACCTTGGCATCGTAACATTCGTCGGCAAAGACCTCGACATCATAAATCATCACATGTCTCATCACGGTGTTCAAAATCAATGAATACAAGAAATATCACACCATACATAAGAGACAACTATTCATACAATTCAAGTCCACATTCATGCTTTCAAGCATTTTATCAATCAATCAACAAGGGTCACAATAAGGCAATTCACATCGTCATGTTCATCACATAGACTTTTTCATTTCAACCGCTTTTATTCATTTTTATGTAATAAGTGGACAATTAACCATTCACCTCATTCCCATTACTCCCAACACACAAGCAACGAAGGAAGTACACAAATTCTACAAGAATATAAGGTTTAGAAGATCACTTGCCTAAAATCAATCAATATTCACTCCAAGAGTTGAGTTTTTCCCTTCCCAATCACTTCCAAAGCCAAAAAATCTATAATAATCAAGTGTTCACAACCACTTTCCAGAAACAACAATACCCACATCAATTCTCTTGAAAAGTGGGTCAATCAACAAAAAACTCAATTCTGAAAATAAGGTTTGAATTCAAAATTTATTACTTGAAAACATTACTCAAGGTTTTAGGAACTCATTGGGAAAAATCATTTCGAATAAGGACTTAAAAATCAGTTCAAAATCTCTGTTTTAGCTAAGAGCTTGAGTTCTTGCGAAACCCCATCATTCACCAATCAAAATCTCATATTTTGATGTTAAAACCCATAATTAATCAAATGGAAATGAAGGTTTAGGATTATAAAAGCCTACCCAAATTATTTACCACAAGAAAACCTTTCCAAAATCTCCACCCAGGGTTCCCCAAGCTCAAAAATTTTAAATGGGCCTTAAACCCCAAAAATGGCAGGTCAAAACCCCTCTCAGATATCACAAAAGCAAACCCTGCAAATATCTCGGGCTTCGCAAAAGCGAACGACCTTAACTGAAGCAAAGTTTTCTTAAGAGACAACTCCTTCGCTTAAGCGACAGGTCCTTCACTTAAGCGGAGGTCGCTTAAGCGACACGACCTTCGCAAAAGCTAGGCCTGCAGCACCAAAAAACACAACCAACTCTCCAAACATCGAAAGGACCCTTAGGATTTGTTCAGAACCTCGTGAACACAAACAACATATACAAATCAATTATAATTGACGTCTCGGGCTCAATAAAACCGTCAAAATATGAATTTGAGGTCTCGTTGACCTGACATCCATGAAAACCACAAGAAACTAACTCAACGCCTAAAAAGGCTAAAACAGGCTCGGGACCTCTCAAAAATCAACCAAGACCTCATCTAGGCCTAAAATCATCCCCCAAATCCGACGGAACTCTCAAAAATATGATGGGAGCATCCAAACCCCAAATATTGACCAAAGTCAACTCAAAGGCTAAAATTCTATAATTTCATAACTTAGAACCTCAAATCCTCAAAAAGACTCGGAATCTGAAAATGACAACACTTACCGCCAAGATTTCACATTCTGGAAGTGATGGAATTCCATTTCAATACTTGAAACTCCAAAAGATACCAAAAATCATTTTCTTAACAACTTAGCCTTTCAAACTCAAAACTTACCAAATTCTCAACTTTTAACTCAAAGTTCAAAACAAAATTTTCAAAACTCAATCATAGAAGACTCGGGGTTAATCACAGGAGGAAAAATTGGTAAATTCATTAAACTTCCCAAAAATGACTGATCGGGTCATTACACACTATCCTAATTTATTTATTTTACCCTATTATGTATGTACTCGAGTATTTCGTAGGTTAGTGATAATATATATATATATATATATATAATTTAACATATCACAATTAATAAAAAATTATTTTGAATAAAGCATATAATTTTTTGATATAACTAGACTAATTATCTCTGTTAAAATATTCATAATTTACAAGATTTTTATAAAATAAATGCATACACAATTATATCGTGATTAAATAAATTTCCATAAATATTTCAGATATTTTAGGAAGAGACTAAAAATATATTTTTCAATTTTTAATAAAAAATTGATGTCCCCAAACACGAATGGTATTACCATAAAATCCTCAAATTTAGGTTCGTAAGCCTTCAATATCTAATGAAGGACAATCATAAACACCTAGAATGTTACAATATACTCTCGCACCAGCGACCCTTTTACCATTTTTGGCGACGCCGCTCCTGCGACATTGGATCCATTGGAGCGACTCTAATAGTAATTAAATTACTGCTCCTTCTTCATATATTTTTATTTTCAATAGTGAGTGTCGAGAGCATTTCTTGTGGAAAATCTTTGCATTGAGTTGAGAGTTGCTTGGAGACGTTGTAAGGATCAATATTCTCTTTAAATGTTGCATTTAAGTGTCAAACATGATCGTATTGATATTGGAATCACTATTTTGATAGTGTGACGTCATTTTGAGACTGCTCGGAAGGGTGCATGTCCGTCTTCGAGGTAAGCTATGACTTACTATTCTTAGACCTTGCTTGTTGATTGTTCTAGCATGATGGTTTGATAAGTGCCGGGTTGGTATTTAGTATGATTCCTTGTTGTTATCGTTATTGAATTGATTTTGCCTATATTGGTAGTTTTGGATAAGGTTCGTGTTGATCATGATTAGTGTGGTGTTATGTTTGTTTCTGTGAGCTATGAATACGCTAGAATAATCTTAGTTTGGAGGTTGTTCAGTCTTAGCATATGATTGACTAGTATTTGCCTTAGATGTTGGTTTTTGTGGCTAGTAGGGCTTGATTTGGAAATGATATTGGATTAGATATGACCTTTTGGGCTAGGTTGTAACCTTCAGGTAGCCTTGTTGGTTGTAGCGAGATGACTACCTATACTTGTTTAGGGTCCTACTCCTCTTAGTGATATAGTTGACCCGAGGTGTGATCCCAGGAAGAGGGCTAGATGGTGGTGTTTCTATTCCGAAGTAAGATTCTAGGATATGCTAGAGTTTTGTACAATTGATCCGACGTAATATTTTAGGAGCTGGTAGGTTTCTGTGTAGTCATCCTGATGTAAGATTCTAGGACTGACTTAGTTTCTAAGGCTTTCTGAGGTAAGATTCTGGGAAGGACTAGTCATTAAGACGTAGGATTTTAGGGTGTGCTAGGTTCCGATAAGGATTTTCGATGTAAGATTCTGGGAAGGACTAACTATTTCGATGTAAAATTCTGAGAGGTGTTAGGTTACATGGTGTTATTCCGATGTCATATTCTGAGAAGGGATTAGTGTTTATTAAGGAGTTGCGTCTTTGTAGTGTAGCAATTGTGTGTACCCGTTTGGTTGGGTTTTTGATTGTATCATTATTGTTGTTATGACATTGTTTGTCTTCAGAGCTTATGGGGTCCAACTAGCTATTAAATAACTTTATTGCTTTCGTCGTTTACCTTAGTATAATTATATAATTACTATGATTCCCGTCTAGCTATGCTTTACTTTAGTATCTTTACTATGTGTGTGTGTGTATATATATATATATATATTATCTCTTATATCCATTGTTTCTTCCTTAAATCTATTTTATATGTTCTTGTCTATTTCTTCCGCTTCCTAGGCCTATTATCGTTGGTTCTGGCTAAGGGTTAACTTACCTGCTGGTAGAATTTAATAGGGAAAAAATTACCCCACATATATATGTAAGGGGAAATATTACAGGTTTTAAATCTACTTTTAAAATATTACTACTTATAACATTTTAATTTCAAGTTATAACAGATCATTTTTTATTTATAAATCAATTAATTTCACTTTATTAAATAATTAGTCTTTTATAATTATATTTTAATTAATAGGTGATATAAATAAAATAAGAGAGAATCAATGATAATTATCTATTACCCTTTTTTACGGATTTTTTTACATTTCACACGTAATATTACATTGATTCTAGATATTTTTTTACTGTCACACATCAACCCCCCCCCCAACCACCACCAAGTTTCTCTCTTTATCACATGTCAAAACAACACCCACCACCCCCACATTCAAAAGGTAAAAATTTCTCTCTCACATCTTCATTCTTCTTCTTAGAAACCGTAAATCTTCTCTCTCTCTCTCTCTCACCATAATCAGTTTTCTTCATTGTACACTCAAAATAAAGGCCAAATCTTCTTCACGATACTAAGAATCAAGATTTTAGGATTTTCAAAAAAATATGTCAAAGAATCAAAAACAGGAGCATACACCTAGAAAGAGCTCCAGATTCATCGAAGCGAGTTCTAATGTTGAAATTGAGGCTCCATCTTTTAACATCTTGAATCAAACGCCGCCGACCAACAAAAATGCAAATCCGGAAAACAAGAGTGTTACCCCTCACAAGAAGAAACAAAGCCTAGTAAAGGAGAAGAAAAAAGAAGCAAAGAAAATTGTAACTTTTCCAAATCGAAAGGGACAAAAGAGAAAAGGGAAAATGGTGGAACCCCCTTCCTCGGAGTAATAGTTGATTGCAGCTTAGACTTTTAATTATTACATCTTTTTTTAATTTTTGGATGATGTATATTTGTTTTTGCTACAGTTTTTGACAACAATATGATATGCACTGTTTTACATTATCAGATTTATTCTTCCAAGATTTATACTAGTTGGATACCAACTTCATACATTTTATTTTTTATCTTTGTCTTAAATTTTCAAGTTGGATACCAAGTGTATACAAATTGGATATCAGCATTAGCCAGATTTATATTAGATTTTTAGTTTTGAAAAACACCTCATAAACATAGTATACAATAATTGTATACATCGTTACGCTTAACTTTTCCAAATGGATCTCAATTGGATACAATATTAACTAGTTTTAGGTTGGCTAATTTTGTTAAAATCTGTAACGACCCAAATGGTATTTCAGGAAACTAAGTTGTCCAGGCCTGTACCTTCCCACCACAACGAGAAGGGAGCCGCCATGGCGAGATAGTCGGAAACAGAATTAAAAGATGTGAATTCTTATTTTTCCCCTTTCTCCCTTAAGTGCCAAAATAGATGAGGGTCACCCTAAAAACCCTCAAAAGGTTTCTCTAGGCTTGGGGAGGAGAGAGAGGAGGAATTCTAATGCAAGAAAGGCTACAACCCACAGATTCCAGGCCTGCCTCCGTTGTTTCGATGTCCCGAAGTCAGGATTCATGCTATAATCCTCATACAACTGCTTGACGCCCAGGTAGGCTAGGTTTTCTTTATTGAGTAGTTGATAACTCCTTCCCGCCACCTAATATATTGTAAGTCGACGGGAGATTTCATGTTTAGGCCTTCGGGCATGAAGTTGGGAGGATAGTTAGTGTGGTCCCTGTGCTTGAACTAGTGTATACTATGTGGGTGGACTTATCCTGTGAATTTAGGGGTAGGTGTTGGTTTGATTTTCCGTCGGTGTTATATATGCATGTTAACTTCTTCATTGTATTCATGCATGTATGTGAATAGGGAAAGAAGAAATGAATCTAATAAAATGACCATTTGTGATCCACTGCATGCAATGAACATGTTGCATGATTGTACGATACAAGTGTGTAAATCATTCATTATAGTGCTGATTGTGTTTGTGATTGTGGTTGATTGGATCGGGTGTCATGTTCTAACACATAATTGGATCGAGTGTCACGTTTCGACACATAATTGAATCGGATGTCATGTTCCGACACATAATTAGATTGGGTGTCATGTTACGACACATTATTGGATCGGATGTCACATTCTGACACACTAACAGCTTGGGAGTGGGTTCCATGAGAGGACCATTGTCGATGGATTATCTATGAATTAATATAATTTCATGTGCCATAATTGAGAAATTGAAAATACTTTGATTGATCATGCCCATACTGTGTAATAATGGATATGAGAGAACCGAAAGTCTGAATGTTACTAGTTTTCATATTGTGATGATGTTATTTGTGTTGCTATATTGTGGCTGTTAAATGTGTTATGTATCCTCGGTATGAGGAGGTGTGAGAGTAAGAGGCAGAGTAGTGGGAATGGTGATGAATGACTAGGATCTACCCTGGGAAGGGGGTTTGGATCAGAGTAGTTAGTGAGCCTTGTTATGGTATACTATGTGGTCAAAGGTCAGATTATTGTAGTGGAGAATCGTAGGCATGTAGTAAGTTGGTTGGATGGGTTGGGGCAATGTGTGTTTCGTAAACTTCCTTCTGTGTGATAGAAAGGTTAGGCCTTAATCTAAATCGGAGTTGGTAGTGATGCAAATAGAAGGCCAACATTGTGTTGTTCCATAGTTGTGGTTAAGACAAAGAAGGTGGTTAGAGTGTGAGTGCATGGTTAGTTGGGGTATTTTCCTTATAACATGTTTCTTCTGGTTGATTTCTTTATATTGGGTGGTGGGTATCGGATTGACCGATGATGCCTACCAGTATGTGTTACTTGTACTGATACTACTCTTGCTATGCCACTTGGCATAGTCTGGTTGAAGGGTCAGTGATGTTTCATAGGAGAAGACGAAGACAATCTCCAACAGCTTCAATTTTCCTTCCCTGTGGTGGGAGCTGTGTCATAATATTATTTTGTTTACATAACGTATCTTTAGTAGCTCTTGTACTTGTTTAGACTAGATCCCTAGGGGTGTTAATTATTATAAAAATTCAATCTTGGTTTTGTTTTAACTTAGTATCTTGTAAACTTCATGAACTTTCCATTTTATCTCTTATCTTCTTAATTTTTCCACATGATGAAATCGTTTAGGAACTAAGGGTTATCCTATCTAGGTGTAAGAGTAGGTGCCCGCATAGTCCGATGGGTTCGGTCGTGACAAAATCTCAATTACATCTTATTTCTTCTAATTTCCAGTGGGATACCAGTTGTATACCAAATGCATACCAATTGGATACAACAATAACTAGTTTTAGGTTGGCTAATTTGGTTGAAATCTCAATTACATATTGATGTTTCTATTTTTCCAATGGGATATCACTTGGAAACCAACTGGACATCAATTGAAAATTACATTAAATAGTTTTAGGTTGGCTTACTTGGTATCCAATTTGTATACACTTGGTATCCAACTTGAATAAATTTGGAAAGAATAAATCTGACAATGTAAAATAATGCATATTATATATTGTTGTCAAAAAACGTAGCACAAACAAATATAACTCAATTACATCTTGTTTTTTCTATTTTAAAAGTGGGACACCAGTTGGATACCAAATGAATACCAATTGAAAATTACATTAACTAGTTTTAGGTTGGCTAATTTGGTTGAAATCTCAATTACATATTTTTTTAATTTTTCCAGTAGGATATCAGTTCGATTCCAAGTATATACCAATTGGATACAACATTAACTAGTTTTAGGTTGACCAATTCAAATATCAATTACATGTTTTTTAAATCAGTGGGACTTCTGTTCCATACTAAATGAATACCATTTTCATATTTAAATTTGACTTGATTTTTCCAGTTGATACCAATTGTATACCAGCATTACTTAATCAATTTTTTACTAAATATTTGACAAACAATGAATACACAAAAAGAATTAAGTAGTACACATAATAAATGTTCTGAAATTATAATTCATTAGCTTAAAAGACAAAATAAATCAAAACATGAGTTTGTCACAATTAAACAACCAAATCAAAATAAAAATAAATTATGACTTTTTTGGTGCAGGGTATTTTGAACATGTCTTCCTATTGTGTCCATCCGATGACATGTACTGCATGTAACTTTAGACCTCTTGAATGTCACATTAGCAGACCCCTTCCAGCGTTCAAGTTGTGATCTCCCTACAGTTCTTTTTGAACCAGGCGGCAACAATGTAGGCTCTGACACATAACTTGGTATATCCCACATACTCTCGCATGAGAGAGGTTCAACAGAGATCGCATATGCATCTTTAAAATTCTTCAAGCTATAAAAGGGAGAGCAATCATAATATATAATTCTCTTCATCTGAAAATCAACATATTTGCATGTTCCATCATAAATCATTGTGTCGGTATTACAGGATACAAAAGTACAAGTACATATGTTATATCAGTATGTAAATTTCATACCATTTTTATACTCACTTTCTATACATATTTCACGTCAAAAGTCATCACTGATTCATACCAGATTCATGCCAAAAAAATACCAAAATAATACCATTTCTAACTAGTAATTGTCATTTATTAAATAAACAGTACATCAAATTCACTCCATTATTATGTCCAAATCCATTACAATATAACGCCAAAATAAAGTTCAATCATATCAGTTTCGTACCAAAAACATTATCAATTTCCATACATGTCTGTAGTATACCATATTATGCACAAATTTCATACCATTTTTATGCACACTTTCTATACATAATTCATGCCAAAAGTCATCACTGATTCATACCAAGTTCATGCCAAAAGAATACCAAGATAATACCATTTCTAACTAATAATTGCCGTTTATTAAATATACAATATACAAAATTCAAATCATTATTATTCCCAAATTCATTACAATATAATTCCAGAATCGTACAAAAAACATAATAAATTTTCATATATGTCTTATATAACCAGTATACCAATTACAAACAAATTTATGTCATTCTTAAACAAAAAATATACCAAAAATGAATAATGGTTCATACAAATTGTAACACCCCGTAGTTTAGTAGGCCAACTAGGGCTAAGTATGAGGGCGACAAGAGCTAAGGCAAAGGGGCAAGGGCCAAGGCTGCCCCAAGCTTGCCAAGGCACTGCCATCTTCACGACCACCACCACGGCCAGTGGTGAGGACCACGACCCGTAGTGTGGTCCGTGGTGATTGGGCAGTAGCTCCCTAAGGGCTGCCTAAAGTTGTCTCATCACCACGAGCCACTTCACGTCCAGTGGTGAAGACCACAGTCCGTGGGAAGGCTCGTGCTAATGCCTTGAACTTTTGGAGGGCAAGACTTGGTGGCCTAGCCACTGGACCAAGGACCACAGGCAGTGGTGAGGACCACGGCTCGTGGAGCCTGCCGTGAAGCCTGGCACCAAGGCTGCCTAGTGAAGGCTATTTTGGAAAATTCCAAATCAAGTTAGATTTAAGTGGGGTCATTTTGCCTAGACTTAGTACACATATATAAGCTATTTTAACCCTTTAACCTCACCAATTAATTCATTATTTCAAAAATCCCAAAAGAATCCCAAAGTTCATCCTCTCAAATATTTCTCTCTCTAGAACTTGAAGAAGAAGATAGAGTTTGAAGCTAGGTCAAGATCAAGGCACCCAATCTCCAAGCTTTTGAGGGCATTGTGAATAAGGTATGATAGCTTTTGATCCATGTACTTCTTTCATCCATGGAGTTTCCTAGTTTTTCTTAATTGTGAAGATGAAATCCCCAATTCTAGTTAGGGTTTCTTCCGATATTGTGGGTATTGGTGTATGTTGATCCAATTGAGTGGATAATGATTTTTTATGATTTAATTAGTAGTAAATCATGTTTTTATGATGAAATTACATGTCTCCATGCCTAACCCATGTCTATAAAGAGGAAATTGAAGTAAGTGGATTTTGTGCCTTGAAAGGGGAAATTGAGGATTTAGAGATAATCTTCTAGAATTGATGATATGTATAGTAGATTGCTTGAGATTAGGGCATATAGATATGAATTGAATAAGGATAAAGTATACATGTTGAATCATGATTAGTAATGCTTGAGTTTATGAGTATATGCCTATATGATGATATATGATTAGGATTGCTAAAGAATGAAGCATGTGATTAGAATATCTCTAGGCAAATATGATGGTGGTAAGAAGCATTACCCGGAGAGTAAAGCTTTTAGTTATGAATGTTGATTACTAGGGCTTTGAGAGTAGAGCTAATGTGATGAATTATGAATGTTAAGGCTTTGAGAGTGAAGCTTATATGATAATGGTAGACTACTAGATAGAATTATTGTGGAAGGACTTCACCCACCTAATCTACCTTATGAATGTTTGAATACATGAAGTAATAGAGTCACATGAGTTAGGATGATATCCATGTCTAATGCTAGGATTCTAGATGTGATGGTTGAAAGAGAGATTTGAACCTCAAGGAGGTAAAGTATGAGATTTATGCATGTTTTATGAAATCTATGTAAATGATTTAAAAAAACTTTAAGAGTGAAATGCCTATGATTATGATTTTGTTGTTGAAAGGATATTCTCATATGCACACCTATGCATGAATATGATATGAATGTGAAAGGTTTTCTCACATAGTATGATTCTAGGTTGAAAGGCTTGCTAACCTAAAATGAATCAAAGTATGTAGAATTATGATAACTTGAAGTTGAGATATGAAATCCCTTCATGAATAGCTTGACTTGGTAAGACAAGACCATACATGGTAGCTCGAGTAGAAGATATCTTGGTAGCCTTGGATTGAGAAATCCTAAGGTTAGCTTGAACTAGCATAATAGAATTTTTGCATGATAGCATGACTTGGTTAGGCCAAACCATTTCATTGGTAGCTTGGATTGAGCAATAGTACCCTTCCTTGAGTAGCTTGGACTAGTATGATAATATGCTTTCCATGATAGCTTGGTCTAGCATAATATGGTGCTTTTCCTTGGTAGCCTTGCATTGGTAAATCGTAACTATTCATGCGTGATGACTTGCCTTGTACTAAGTAAAGAAGTATGTTAATGATGAAACAAGGTTACTTCAAGGAAGTATCGTAAGTATGTTTTTAATATGAGATTTTCTTGTATGATGTATGATTAGCTTGGAATGTTGCTAAGAGTTTCCTTCCTTGATATGTTTGACTAAAGTTGAATGTTCCCTTGTCTATGAGAAATAATCTAAGGATGAGATTAAAAGATGATGAACATGAATGGTGGCCTAAAGTGGTTTACTTAGCATGGGTGAGATTTATGGGGTCTTATCCATGTCTTGCACAAGTATGCCTTGAGGTTACTTATGAAGTGTTTCTCTTATATTATGATGATCAAAGTATTGATTATGCCTATGACTATGTTGTTATCTCTTATGCTTGTAGCTTATGTCTTATGTTGACTATTTTATGTTATGCTCTTGATTATGTTATGCTAGATATCATATTTAGTACATTTTGTACTACCGCATATTCTTGCCTACATTCTTATCAAATGTAGGGTCTGGCGATATTGACTTCCATCCACGTGGGTAGGATCTTAGTAGAAGCAAGGAGTTGAAGTTTTTGTGAGTCCTCATAGTATTCGAGGAGATAGCCACCATGTCCTTATATCTTTCTTTTATGTTTAGAACTATTGTATGGGCTACGTCCCAAAGATGTTCATGCTTTAGATGGTTTGAGACAAGTGTAATAGACTTCCGCTCATTTTATAAAAGGCTTTGATTGGATAGAAAATGTTTTAAAATTCTGCATCATTTCTATTGCTTTATGTTATGATATGCTAAGTGGCTTGTATGAGGCCTCTTGGGGTCTTGTACGCCTTGTTACATCTAGGGGGTACCCCTGAGTCGTGAAAAACTTTGTATCAGAGCACAAGGTTTAGAATGATTCTAGGATGTCTCAAAACCACGTTTAGTAGAGTCTTGTTCATAAGTGTGAAGCACGCCACATTTATGAATGGGAAGCTATTAGATGATTAGGAAACTTCACTTCTTCATTTCTCTAAGTCGTGCGATAGAGTTTAACTCTATAAGGTCTTTCTCTTAATCCTTACTCGATGGTCTTTAGGATATGGCTGCTACAAGGTCTAATGCTAGAAGGAATGAGGAAGGCAATGTGGAACAAGAAGCTCCTCCACAAGCTCCGATTGACCCTTTGGGTGAGAATGTGACTAATGCAGAGATGAGGATGGCTTTTTAAGTGTTGTCTCAAGCCGTGACGGCCTAAGTCAATAGAGAGGTGGCAGCTCCCGTGAACCCTAATGTGAATACGGTGGCTTCAAGAGTGAGGGACTTTACTAAAATGAACCCTCCGAAATTTTATGGCTCCAAAGTTGAGGAAGATCCTCAAGAGTTTATAGATGATGTGTATAAGGTACTTGCTATTATGGGAGTGACTCCGGTAGAGAAGGCAGAATTGGACGCTTACCAACTGAAAGGTGTTGCTCAAGTGTGGTACAATCAATGGAAACAAGCTAGGCCGGTAGGAGCGGATCCTGTAGAGTGGGAAGTGTTTAAATCCGCTTTTCTTGATAGATTCTTTCCTCTTGAGATGAGGGAAGCAAAGGTGCATGAGTACCTTAACCTTTGTGAAGGAAGTATGAGCAAGAAGGAGTATTCTCTGTAGCTTACTCAATTGTCTAAGTATGCTCCATCTCTAGTGGCCGACCCTAGGATGGGAATGAGTAAGTTTATGTCGGGTGTGTCCGATCTAGTAGTGAAAGAATGCCGTACGGCTATGCTTATAAATGACATGGATATTGCTCATCTTATGACTCATTGCCAACATATTGAGGAGGTAAACCTAAAAGGGAGATCTAAGGAGAAAAAGAGGTCTAGAATGGATGACGATAAGTCCTTTCATGATGGGTCTGATGGACATGATAGCTCTAGGAATCGACAAAGGTTTTCCGGACAAGGTTCTTCCAATAGTTCTAAGTATAAGGAGGATAGGGTGTCTAACCCTAAACCACAAGGAATTAGAAGTGAATCCATATGGCCTACTTGTGCTAGGTGTGGAAAGAGACATGAGGGTAGATGTTTAGCCGGCATAGAGGGTTGTTTTAGTTGTGGTGAAAGTGGTCACAAAATGAGGAATTGTACTAAGGCAAAGGCTAAAGGAAGAGTGGATGCTCCTAAGCAAAACCAGTTTTATGCACTTCAAGCAAGAGGTGGAAAAGAGTGTGCTCCCGATGTGGATCCCGGTATGTTGATAGCTTCTTAATTGATGTTTGTGATTTGCTAGATTTTGATGTTATCCTTGTTTTGGTTTGGTTGCACTCCTATTATGCTCCTATGTAACTGTAGAACCCATATAGTCAAAATTATTATTTCCCGAATGAGCCTATTCGAGAGTGGAAGGGGGGGGGGGAAACTATGCCATAAGTTTGGGTTATGTCTTGTCTTGAAGTTGACTTTGAGGGTTGCATGTACCACCTAGTTAAGGTGAGGGAGATAGATTCAAGTGTTGACCAACTTCAAAGAGTTGGTTACCCTTTTAAGATTGATCTTAGTTCGGGATAGCACCAAATGAGGGTGAAAAATGATGATGTCCCGAAAATGGCTTATAGAACCCGGCATGGTCATTATGAGTTGTAGTAATGTTGTTCGGTTAGTAGACTCTACCAAGGGTAGTACTATGGTGTAAGATGGTTCCGGATCGTCTTTTGTGTTAGTTGTGAAAGTTAAGCAAGTTATGGATCCAACCTTAGTAGAATTGAAAGAGACGGTGCTTAGAAAGTCTGTTGAGGCTTCCTCCCAAGGGGGAGATGGTGTGCCTAGATAGCAAGGTCATTGTGTGTTCCTTATGTTAATGATTTGGGCTTACTTGAAATATCCCACC
>JAJONR010008135.1:0-28139 GCA_029582245.1 Solanum etuberosum
ACTGATGATGTGACATTTGTATCCGCTCTTATGGCAACTTCACAGTTGCAGCATTTGGAGTTTGCCCAACAGCTACATGCATGTCTGATAAAGAAATGCAGGGATTCACAGGTTATTTGGCTTAATGCTATGATAGCCACATATTCTAGGTATAACCATGTTGGCGATTCATTTAAAGTTTTTAATGGATTCACAGGCTACTAATGATGTGACATTTGAGCTGATGGGTGAAGAATACGGGATTCAGCCGTCAGCAGAGCACTATGCTTGTGTGATTGACATGTTAGGAAGATTTGGACGGTTGGATGGAGCTCATAATTTTTCTAAACAGTTGGGTGTTGAGGGTAATGTCTTGGGAATATGGGGATCACTCCTTGCAGCCTGCAGAGTGCATAGAAACTTTGTATTGGGGAAAATTGTTTCCAGTAAGCTGCTTGAATTAGAGGGGAGTGATGGAATTTCTGGTTATCATGTTCTGCTTTCAAATATATATGCAGAGGAAGGAAACTGGCAGTCTGTAGATAACGTTAGAAGAGGAATGCGCAAAATGGGATTGTCAAAGGAGGTTGGGTCTAGTTGGATTGATACTTCTGGATATCCACACTGTTTTGTATCTAAAGATAAGAAGCATCCTCAGTACTGCATGATATATGATATGTTGGGATATTTAACCATCAATATGAAGGATGCTGGCTATAAGCCTAAACTTGAACTAATGGAAGAGTGGATATATGGTCTAGAAGAATAAAAATCTATTAGTTCTCCCACTATGTACCTTTGTAGTCATGACATTTTTGGACAGGATTTTGCTAGAGTGAATATGATCGTAGTTTATCAATGACCAGCTGCCTTTGAAATTCGAGGTAATTAAGTTGTGTTTTAGCTTTTTTTAGTTTAGTTTTTTCTTCTGAATTATGCTTTTTTACTTCGTAAAGATACTCAGAAGTAGGATATTCAGTTAGTGAAATGTATGCATATTTCTTTATTATTACAAAGCAATCAAGAATATCCATTTTACCTTTTTGGTGGGAAACGAGGAATCCCAGGTAGCAAAAGAAGGATCTTAACCAAGATGACAACTTCTATCAAGCTGTCTGATTGACCGAAGCACATTTAAATTAGGTGACCAGTTCTTTCCTTTGAATAACTTATACTTGTTCTGCAGGTTGGCTTTTAAACTATTGTATTAAGGATATTCTTTGATGTAGTGTTTGCAAGTTCATGAGTGTTTTTATATTGGAGCCTAATGGCACTAATAACACTTGTTAAGGTTGGTCCAGATAACTATTAATATGTCTGCTAAGGTTGGTTCAGCTAATTATAGTATGTGAATATCAATGGAACTGGCATAAGTGGAGTTTTTCATTTGTGAAAATGGTTCTGAAGCTACAACAAATCATATAGATAAGATAATCTCTGAAATTTCCTTATTAGGCTGTCGGCTTAAATTATTGGACATTGACAAACAAAAACTTTCTATAAATTAGGTCTAGTTCTAGTGATTAGTAAGAGGTTTTGTTTACTAATATGCATATAGACTTTTGCCAACCAATAATTATTGCTCTTCAGTTTTCACAAGGGACAAAGAGCGTAACGGCGTCTTCTTTTGGAGTTTTCTCCTTTTGGATAAGGTATATAATTTGACTAAGAGTTAATAGTCAAAAACACATCCAAACTATCACTTTTGACGAGTTTCATACCTCAACTATCATTGTTCGCTTTACCTATCTAAACTATCACCCCTGTTGTATTAAAACTCACCTTGGTGCTGGGTGGTTCATTTGTGAACATGTAGGGTATAGAATGGTTGTTTATTATCTGAAGATAATATG
This sequence comes from Solanum etuberosum, assembly GCA_029582245.1. Lineage (NCBI taxonomy): Eukaryota > Viridiplantae > Streptophyta > Magnoliopsida > Solanales > Solanaceae > Solanum > Solanum etuberosum. The sequence continues at coordinate 1,833 of JAJONR010008135.1, forward strand.
CTTAAGTGAGTGAGAAACTGATAAAGTCATATGGTATATTGATATTCAATTAGATGAAATACTTGTAAGCACCGTTTGACTTAGCTACAAGTTACTCAAAAATATCTCCAGAATTGAAGCTTTTATGAAGACCAAATACACCTATGACATATATGAAGATGTACTCTATCCACCTAGGAATATATATGAGATGTTTAGAAGCACACCAACGTGGTCATTGAGAAATAAGAAATTTTGAAATTCCATTTTAGTAAAATTGTAAGTCGTGCAATCAAATACAAGAAATGATATAAACATCAATTCAGATTATTAATGTCGTCCTCAAGAACTGTACTGGAAACTGACTTGTGTTCCTGTTCTGACCAAGAAACCCCTTTTCGCCATTCTACATCTACAAGAAATGATATAAACATCAATTTAGATTATTAATTCTTGTTTTGCATTTCAAGATAATTAGGTAATGAGACATATCCAGACTCGATGGCATTGATATCTTCAATTAATACATTACAATTATCCTTAATATCATCAGTCGATTTTCCAGGAAATGTTTTTGTTATTTCCTCCAATAGATTGTTGTTATCCTTGTTGATCGCAAGAGTATTCTCAAAGATTTTATCCTCCTCCTTAGTCCAAAAGGAGTTATTGCATGTCCAATCAGTGTTCATTTTCTTTTAGATCTACAAGGAAAGCTCAAACATGAAAAAGGTAAGCTCTTGAAGAGGATTCAGAAAACGGATAAGTGTCAATATATGACCAAAAATTATCATAAATATTGGGCATCTAAAATAAGATTTTTTGTAACCCTTAACACTTAGTAATCAGAAACAATCGCAACAAGACACATTATTTTAAATCAGTTATGGATAATAAGAAAAGTAATGAGTGACTAGTAAAAGGAACAAACATGAAGATACATGTGGTATACTACCACAGAAGTCTCCAGAGATACGGAGCATATTATGAAAGCATTTGCATTGTTATCTTTTTTATCGGACGAAAGGTTTTATAATAAGAAAGAAGAGTAAAAGAAGAAAACTATTTGTCTCAAGATAAGAAAAACTTATATCATTGAGTATATATTTTTGTTTTTGTTAGTGATACAAAAAAAAGATCTATGGCCTTGTACCATGGGAAAGAAATCCTGTCAATCCAACATATGCTATCAAAAGAAAAGGACAAACTCAGATTCCCTTGTAACACAATCTAACCACTTAAAACTAGGGAATGTGCTAAGACAAAGTATATCCTTGACAAGAAATCAAAAGGAAAGCTATACAAATTCTTGTTTTTCCTTTTTGAGAAACTCAAATCTCTACACATTAATTTTCAACAACTGAAACCATGTTAAAGAAGAGTCCCGAGAAAATGTTGACACAATTTTTCTCTCTTGAGATATAAACAAGATGAATCTCATTATATTTAGGTAGGTCAGTATCACTTTGGATCTCTTTAAAATGTACACCAAAAACAATATATAAATCAACCATCTGTGATTGACTACACGATTCTCTTGTGTTGTCATGACCTTTATACATCATGAAATAGCAAATTATTGATCATTTGAATAGAAGATTTACAGAACCAACAAACAACAACATACCAAGTGTAATCCCACAAGTAAGTCTGGGAAGGGTAGAGTATACGTAGACCTTACCCCTACCTTGAGAGGTAGAGAGGCTATTTCTGATACACACTTAGCTCAAGGAAAAACATATAAAGCGGATCAGAGAAAGAGAAGATTTACCAAACCAACAACATCCTATCTAGTGAAATCCCACATGTTAGGTATGGGGTGGGTAGAGTGTCTATAGACCTTACCCTACCTTGGGAGGTAGAGAGGTCATTTCTGACTGACCCTCAACTCAAGGAAAAGCATATCAAAGCAGATCAAAAAAAGAAAGTTTTACAGAACCATGACAAAAAATCTTATAGGGAAAGACATGAAAGATCTTACTTTTTCCCTTCAAAGAACTAACCATATCTCTAAAAATTAACTTTCCTAAACACAAAGCATGTTAAAGAAGAGTACCAAAAAACGTCGGTACAACTAGCAGAACCTGATGATCACAAAGCACAATCAAAGCAAACTTCTGAGTGAATCAATCTATAGTTATAAGTTGTATCACCTATGAAAATAAGCATCCAACCAAAACGGAATCATACACATACATATACTTATAATTGTAGATTGATTCCTTTTTGGTTGAATGCTTGTTTTCATAGGTGATACAACTTATAACCGTAGATTGATTCACTCAGAAGTTTGTTTTGACTGTGCTTTGTGATCATCAGGTTCTCCTAGTTGTGCTGACGTTTTTTGGTACTCTTCTTTAACATGCTTTGTGTTTAGGAAAGTTAATTTTTAGAGATATGATTAGTTCTTTGAAGGGAAAAAACAAGATCTTTCATGGCTTTCCCTTTAAGATTTTTTGTCATGGTTATGTAAAGCTTACTTTTTTTTGATATGCTTTTCCTTGAGTTGAGGGTCAATCAGAAATGACTACTCTGCCTCCGAAGGTAGGGTAAAGGTCTATAGACACTCTACCCTCCCCATACCTCACTTGTGGATTTCACTAGATATGATGTTGTTGGTTTTGTGAATCTTCCCTTTATCGATCCGCTTTATATGATTTTCCTTGAGCCAAGTGTGTATCGGAAATAGCCTCTCAAGGTAGCGATAAGGTTTACGTACACTCTACCGTCCCCAGACTCACTTGTGGGATAACACTTGATATGTTGTTGTTTGTTGGTTCTGTAAATCTTCCATTCAAATGATCAATAATTTGCTATTTCATGATGTATAAAAGTAATGACGATACAAGAGAATGTGCAGTCAATCACATATGATTGATTTCTATATTGTTTTTGGTGTAGATTCTGAAGAGATGCAAAGTGATGCTGACCTACTTGAATATCATGAGATTCATCTTGTTTCCATCTTTGGAGAGAAAAATTGTGTTAACATTTTCTAGGGACTCTTCTTTAACATGGTTTCCGTTGTTGAAAATTAATGTGTAGAGATTTGAGTGTTTCTCAAAAAGGAAAAACAAGAATTTGTAGAACTTTCCTTTTGATTTCTTGTCTAGAATATATTTTTTCTTAGCACATTCCCTAGTTTTATATGGTTAGATTGTGTTACAAGGGAATATGTGTTTTCTTTTGATAACATATGTTGGGTTGACAGGATATCTTTCCCATTATGTGGTGCAAGGCCTTGGATCTTTTTTTTGCATCACTAAGAAGAACAAAAATATATACTCAATGATATATTTTTTTCTTATCTTGAGACGAATAGCTTTCTTCTTTCTCATTATAAAACCTTTCGTCCGATAGAAAAGGTAAAGAATGCAAATGCTTTCATAATTTGTTTCGTATCTCTGGGGACTGCTGTGGTAGTATACCACATGTATCTTCATGTTTATTCCCTTTACAAGTCACTCATTACTTTTCTTAGTATCCATAACTTGATTTAAAAAAATGTGTCTTGCCGCGATTGTTTTTGATTATTAAGTGTCGGGGGTTACAAAAAATCTTATTTTAGATGCCTGATATTTTTGGTCATATATTGACACTCATCCGTTTTTTGAATCCTCTTCAAGAGCTTACCTTTTTCATGTTTGAGCTTTTCTTGTAGATTTAAAATGAACACCGATCGGATAGGCAATAACTCCTTCCGGACTAAGGAGGAGGATAAAATCTTTGAGAATACTCTTACGACCAACGAGGATAACAACAATCTATTGGACGAAATGGCAAAAGCACTTCCTGGGAAAATTGACTGATGATATAAAGGATCACTGTAATATCTTAATTGAAGATATCAATGTCATCGAGTCTGGATATGTCTCATTACCTAATTATCCTGAAATTCAAAAGTAGATGAAGAATGGGGAAAAGGGGCTTCTTGGACAGAACAGGAACACAGGTCAGTTTCCAGTACAGTTCTTGAGGACGACATTAATAATCTGGATTGATGTTTATATCATTACTTGTAATTGATTGCACGACTTACATTTTTACTAAGACGAAATTTCTTATATCTCAATGACCACGTTGGTGTGCTTCTAAACATCTCATATATTATTATGTTTCTAGGTGGATAGAGTGCATCTTCATAGGTGTATTTGGTCTTCATAAAAGCTTCAGTTCTGGAGATATTTTGAGTAACTTGTAGCTAAGACAAATGGGTGGTTACACGTATTTCATCTAATTGAATATCACGTGAAGAGTCCCTTTTATGCTGTCCTGCAATCTTGTTTCCTGGATTAACTGATAATAACTTATTTCTCTATCTTTCCTACTATAGGTCATTTCTCCGGGGCATAGATACATATGAAAAAGGTGACTGGAGAAGTATATCTAGGCACTGTGTGATAACAAGAACAGCAAAGCAGGAGGATGCTGAAGCCACTGGAACTTCCCAAGTTCCACACACCAAGGATATGATTGGGTCTGCTTATGGAGGATCACAAGCAGTACCAAACACTAGCAATGAGAGCATGTTGCCTCAACAAAACACCAATGCGGAGCAGATGATAGAAGTTGTTGGAGAGTCCACAGACCATAATGCTGTTGTCAATGTTGGATCTGATGTGAATGTTGATGCTGGAAGTTCCCTATTACCCAGCAAACAATCAGGTACTGCTGCTAGCAGTGGAAGTGGAACTTACAGTCATCCTATCGCTAGAATTGGGAGTGAACTTGAAGCATTGCTCACTGAACCCATGGACGAAGATAATGATATCAGTTCCATTTTTGAAGTTGGGAAAGCACCAACTTCTTATCCTGTGCTGCTTTAAGCGGAATGCCCCGCTATGCAGCTGCAGGGGCGGCTCCTGCTCAGTTACCTCCCTTTGACGATGAAGGTATTTTTGATCCGGATGACCTGTTCACAGACCAGATGTTCTGATTTGGTGGAGGTGAAGCTGTCAATGTTGATATTAGTTGGTCACAACCAGATAGGCTGATACTGCACTTGTTGTTTTTCTTTTTTTGAAGACATGTGCCATTTTGTTAGACAGTATTGCTCTTCTTTATCTATTCTTAATCTGCTTTAGGGAGCAAGATTTGTGTATCTTCAAACTCTTTTGAGAGACTAGGTGGATTTTGGTTGAAATTTTTCAAAATAAAATGGTAGCAGTTTGAGTTCTTGCAAGCTCTTTGTTTATGTCGTTTGTTTGTTTTTCTTTTTGCCAAAACCTCTTACAAGCTAATGGTTCAGACTAGAATCAAATGCTACTAAGCTAAGTGTATTTTTGTATTCTTATGGCTAACAATGTCAAAGGATCACTTTTCTGTACATTAAGGACTATTTCTGTTTGAACACCCTCTTATAACATATTATGTGAACTCCCCGTCTTGTGAAAGTAATAGCCAATGTGGTTTTTAGTTGTTGCAGCAAATAGATTTCTGGTAATACATACACAGCAAAGTTCACATGTAATATAGATTTCATGTAATACATATCAGAGTTCACATTGAAAACAAAACAGCAAGAGAGTGTCCATGAACATCCCTTCGCCATCTGAAACAAGTAAAAGGCGTATAGCTACCACTGGTTCTATGAGTTCAACTGAACTTATTGTCTTCGACTCAAACTATATGTGTGCAAAAACAAAACAAAGAAAATGTATGCATACATATAATAAGATCATGTTCACTCTGAACTCAATAATTGGTTATTATTGTCTAATTTTGAAATACGTGTTTCTAAGTTATCTCAAATCTTATCATCTCCCTCATCTTCAATTGGAGCTGCTACATTTACATAAAGCTTCTGGCCATTGATGCAATTAGTATTGTTGCTGGATTTGAAATAATAATCTCCAGGTACCAACATGAATGCTATTGCTGGACTATCTTTGTACTGCCTTGAAGGAGTGTTGGAATTGCATGCATAATAGTTGTATTTTCCAACTTCTAGCAAATCCTCTGGCTTTTGGAATCTAAACTCTACAAATAAAATATTATACACATATATTCAATACGTATATATGTACACGAAAAAGTAACTTTCTAAAAGACAAATAAAGTTACGAATCATGTTCAAAGTACACATTTAAGATGTTAGGGGTAGAGTTATCCTTGTCCATAATTGACACCCCTTCGCCACAAAATCAACACTTCTATTGATTTGATTTGGTTTATGAAGTTATAAAACTGATATAGCTGGTTTGATTAGGTAAATGAAAAAAACGATTCAAAGAACCATGTATGTACACCCCTAAAATTAGTTGGTACCCTTAATCCTTCCAAACACGGCTCACGAAAGACATCAGGCCAAATTAGATATGAGGAAAGGTTGAAATGACAAGAAAAGTGATTGGTGAGGAGACAACACCGGAGGGAGGAAATTCTCACGAATAAGGAAGCACGATCGACTTCCATACTTACCTCACAGTCAATGGCGGAGCCATAATTTCGACTAAGGGTTGCCAAAACATAAAGAAGTTAAAGCACATAGAAGCCAAGAAGTGTCTATATGTAATATATATACATACTAACATACATATATATATATACACGCTACAATTGCAGAAGTTGTACCCCACACATTTCTATTTGTTCAAGTATGTAAATAAATTGCAAATACGATTGAAGTGCGTAATAAACTCTAGTAACCAAATAATTTCCTTAACGAATTAAAGTTTACCTAATTGATCTCCAGGTTTTAACCCAATCTTCGTAGTAAGTAGGGTAAGGAGCAGGACGCCAACCATAGCCTTCTCCAACAATATATCTCTCTGAATTTACTAAATTCATCAAAACTCCAATAACAAAAAATAGCAAAATTATAATAAACTGCATATTGTGGTATCTCTTATTTTATTTTTACTAATCCTATTCAAAGCTATATAGCAAGTTAATTACAACAATTAGAGCAATTGAACTAAAACTGCCTTTTATAAATATTCTATCTACTACTAATCCAACACATTACGTTATTAAATTTGTATTAAATGTTGATTGTTACAACAAAATTAACTTTGCATTAATTATTCCACATCTCATTTCAACAATTGAAACAGAATTGTTCATTGGGTATCATATGTGTTTTTGTGCTTTGAATATCACATTATTTTATTGTGCATTATTTTCGTAATTTCTTGTTCATTGGGTATCATATGTGTTTTTGTGCTTTAAATATCACATTATTTTATTGTCATACTATTCATTCTTATGTATATTTGTACTAACTCTTTATTCCATATTATTTCGTTGTTGTTAATATCTTTATGTCTGTATATCCTCTCTTTTTTCAAATAACTTGAATATGCTTTATTTAATTTTAAGTTGAGGGTCTATCAGTAACAATTTTTCTATCTCTACGAAACAGAGATACCTCTGTATATATTCTCTCCATATCTCATTTATAAGGATTGAGATAGAAGATGATGAGCTTAATTAAATTATGAGGAAATTGAACATATTGTAGTCTTATAAAGTTCATGTGATAATTGTATTGTCCATGGAGTCTATTAAATAAATAAAAAAACTAATTTAGAACTTATTTTATTCTATTATTTAGACTAATAAAAATGGTGAAATTAACTAATCTATAAAATATTCCTACCTATAAATATATTCATTTTTTAAAATATATTTAACAACCTTGTTATATAAACTAAATAAATATCTGTACATAATTTCCATTGTACAAAGAAGTTAAATGTGTAATTTATTTTAATTTTTAAAATACTATCTAAATCTAAAATTAAATTATATAACAAGGTTTTTTCTTAATTCTTTAAATGATTTTTCACTTATATATAAAATCAGAGAATGGAGCTCTGCAATTGCTTTCTTCTCCGAAGTTCAGTTCCCAATGGATGCTCTGAATTCTTACGCATCATCGGCGGCGATGGCACAACAAACCTGGGAATTAGAGAACAACATCGTGACAATGGACGCGCCGTCGGGGTCGGCACCGGAAAACTCCGCGTCGGATGCCATATTCCACTACGACGATGCGGCACAGACTAAATTCCAGCGGGAGAAGCCGTGGACGAGTGACCCTCACTATTTCAAGCGCGTGAAGATCTCTGCTCTTGCTCTTCTAAAGATGGTTGTTCACGCGCGTTCCGGAGGTACAATTGAGGTCATGGGACTAATGCAAGGTAAGACGGATGGAGATGCTATTATTGTTATGGACGCTTTTGCCCTCCCTGTTGAAGGAACTGAAACTAGGGTTAATGCTCAAGCTGATGCGTATGAATACATGGTTGAATATTCACAGACCAACAAGCAGGTTAATGCTTTTTTATCACTTTTTTTCTTCTTTTTGATGTTGTGGTGTCGATAATGGAGAAGGGTATACTAGCGCTAAACTAGTCAGTTTACAGAGACTTTTCGGATTTAATAAAATATTGTAAACGGGTTCAAAAGGGGCAGGACGGTTAGTTGATAGAATTGATTGAGATTGAAGCTTTGTTCTTGTTGGTGTCCGGACCAGTTTGCATTGACTAGTTACCTATTTTGAGCCTCGTGGAAAGAAAATCAAGTTTCTTCTTTTCACGAGTATGTGGATTTTTTGAATCATTAGCAAAAAGTCAATTCTTTCGGTTGATCTATAGCTTCATGTGTGTTTCTATAATCATAGTCTTGGAGTCTATATATATATACTGTATATATGTTTAATTTCAGTAGTTAGTAACTTTAGCTGTTTATTTGAGCTTCAGGTGAAAAATCTTCCTAAAGTCACAAAATTCAATCTTGCTTGCACCTAGAAATTCTTTTGAGCTGTTCCTCAAAAAAGAAATTCTTTTGAGCTGATTATACTTTATCTGTAGACATTGTTATATAGGATTTATACATTGTGTGTGGATTGGTTTTCTGAATTGGAGTGTGCTTGCCCTTGTAGTTTGTTCAGACCATTCACTTACTAAGACTTTATGGTATAGGCTGGTCGGCTGGAGAATGTGGTCGGGTGGTACCATTCCCATCCTGGCTATGGATGCTGGCTCTCTGGCATTGATGTAACTACACAAATGCTTAACCAGCAGTATCAGGAGCCCTTTCTTGCAGTTGTTATTGATCCAACAAGAACTGTTTCTGCTGGAAAAGTTGAGATTGGTGCCTTTCGAACATATCCTGAAGGATATAAGCCTCCAGATGACCCTATCTCAGAGTACCAGACAATTCCTTTGAACAAAATCGAAGACTTTGGAGTACATTGCAAGCAGGTCAGCTTATTGGCATGAGCGCATGCAGTCACACATTTATGTTAAATATAGGACTTCAACTTCAGCTTTACTCTTAACTGTTAACTCACCAACTTTTCTCTTAATTTGCAGTATTATTCATTGGATATTATGTACTTTAAGTCCTCTCTCGATTGTCATCTCTTGGACCTACTATGGAACAAGTATTGGGTGAACACACTTTCTTCTTCTCCTTTGCTTGGAAATGGAGACTATGTTGCTGGACAGATATCTGATCTTGGTAATATCATTGTTGCCTACCTTTTCCACTTTCTTTTATCATCATAATGATTTGATGCCTGGACATGAGTTTACACAATATTGAAATACCTCAAAATTAGTTGATCCCATTAACTCATGCAGCTGAAAAGTTGGAGCAAGCTGAAAATCAACTGTCCCATTCACGTTTTGGGCCCTTAGTGGCAGCCCCTCAAAGGAAGAAGGAGGTATTTTTTTGTTTTCTCTCAAGTCTTGACAATGCATACTCTAACTTACAAGTCTATCTCTTTGTTTGATAATATTAGTTTGACCAACTGAAAAAAGAGAACATTAGTTTGACAGTTCTTAAGTCTTGTGTTTGTTGAACCATTATCTTTGAATCTTTTTGACATGTGATTCCTATTTAGACATTATGAACCTAGGTAATATTTTGTGCTCACAGAGTGGCTGTTTTTGGAACTTTGTAGCTTATAGCATACTAGGCCTCTTGATTATATTTTGCTGGGCTATGAAACTGCTTACAATTAAAATGTTCAAGGATATACCAAGGGAACTAAATATAAATTTGCCTCCAATTGTACATGTTGATTTTTCTCTTCTCTTTTAAATGGTGAGAGTTTGCAAAACCGTATGTACTGGAACACCTAATTCGTGCTTATGAAGTTCAACTAGGAGAAAGTAATGCAATACAAGAAGAAAATCGATTTGATTATGGATTAGGTTCATACAACTCTCAGCAATAGCTTGTGCTTGAAGCTCTTATGAAAAGGAGAAATGGCCAAGATTGTATGAATGAAGAGTTCTCTTTCTGCTTCAACAGAAGATATTGAAGAAAGGTATAGTGGACAGAGAAAAGTCTCATTCCCATGTGAATGTGTGTGAAATAACATCCCTAATAAAACACTAGTTCATTATGATAATGTGTCAATATGATCTCATCTTACCTATGAATGGTTTGGTCCTCTATTACAGTAAACCTGTGGAATAAAGACTTTTGTCAATTAAGAGTGGTGAAAAATAATCACTTGCCAAATTTTGGACCTGTGAACCAGAACTAGGTTTAAAAGAGGGGACCTGCCATCATTATTGAACTTCTTTGTTTAATACCAACAGGTGCCTGTGTTTTCGTCGTTACATTAGGAGTTTGAGATTTTTCTTTGGGGGTAGGAGGGGGGAGCAGACACATATAAGTGATGAGAAAGCAGTCAAAGGCAAATGAGTGGAAAACAAAAACCCTAGGATTATGGTAGCAACTAACCTAGTGAAATTTTGAGGATAAACTTTGTGATTACTTATTTGGTAAATCAGTCTTATGCCTTGGGCACTGGTTTTCAGTCTTCATGTGTTCTTTCCACTTCCCTTTGCACAGGCAATATTTATACAGAGGAAAGTAGATCCCAAAAACAATTGAACCAACCATTTCTATTCCCCCCATTTCCAAAGCCTATTTTAGTAGGCATGTAACCATTTTGTTCAAAATTAGTGGTGGTGGAAGTTACAGAATCCGAGAGGCGTGAGAGGTTGGTTATAGTGCATGTCAGGAGTGCTAGAGGCAGGATAAAGAAGTACAGGGGTAGTTGATTTCGCTGGACATACCTGATCCTAGAAAGGAAAGTTAGGATGTCGAGAATTAAGGTAGAAGGTTAGTAGTGTTATAGCACCTTTAGGTGGGTGAGGCGGGGGGCTAGTCCCCATTTCTCCTACTAGCAGTATTCTTGTTTAGTACTTGGGTAGTATCTTCTACTTCGTCCATTTGTTACATGTTACCTTTATTGGTGGACAAGATCAGGGAAGTGAGATTGAGATGGTTTGGATATGTGAAGAGGGGATGCGCAAATGCCCCAATAAAGAAATGTGAGAGGTTTGATATAGATAGTGGGTACGAGAAGAGGTAGAGTAATTGTGGGTACTTGTAGAAAGGGATGATCTTGATAGAAGTACTAAGGTGAAGCCTTTCGCTTTCTTGGTACTTCAATACCCTTTTCATGTATGTTTTGTGAAGCATAACATCAGTAATTTGCTGCGGTAGGTAATGATGTGCCATAGTGTTTCACTTCACTATTTGTATTTGCGCTATTGGGCTTGATTATGCAATAGTTACCTAGTCTTGACCTGCAACTCCAGGCTATGTATTGAATGCTTTCATATTTTTACTTCAATTTTCAGTAGTCATCTTCCTTATACTTGCTTCAGTAAATTGCAAAATACAACATGCATGGTACTAAACGTGTTGGTCCTTTGACTTGCAGGAAGAATCTCAGCTTGCTAAGATTACACGTGATAGTGCTAAGATTACTGTCGAGCAAGTTCATGGCTTAATGTCGCAGGTATACACTGTTGTATTCTTACATTAGTTGCATATCATTCTTTGAATATCCGGCAATGTTTTGACAGTCGGATGTATTTATCCTTGGTTTTCAGGTTATTAAAGACATTCTTTTCAATAGCGTTTGTAAGTCAGGCAAGTCGAAGACGGAATCCTCTGATCCAGAGCCCATGGTCGAAACCTGAAAAGTTTCATCCTATTAGTCCAGATGTAGATCTGTTTCTAGGTTTCTTTTTGCAGTTCACTAAACATACAGCTTTGACTCTATTATATGTAGGTCCAAAGGGGTGAAAGTTTAAGATGGCCACCCCAGATATAAATTATCATTGCTGTTTAATGTTTTGAAGATTTTGCCAAATCTTTCACTACTTCTTTTCCTTGTCTTCCTTTCTTTTGTTACTTGGAGAAGTTCTGTAAATCATGAACCCATCCTTTTTATGGATGGTACTACCTCCATCTTGTATTAGATCGACATTTTCTATTTTACACAGTGATTAAGAAATCATTAATAGATTGATCAATTTTACTATTTTGCACTTTGTTCATATTGATTAATCTCTTGAAAAAAAATTCTTAGATCTTCAAAAATTGTTTAAACTTTCGAAGGCTATATTAATTGTAGGGGTAAAATGGAGAAAATTTAATTAATTTTATCTTGATTTAGTAAGTGATTGAATAAATATGAGACAAAATTTTTTAGTAAGATGTGCATTTAGTATGGGACGGAAGGAGTATTTTTAAGATGGAAATTCCTCTCTTGACCTCTAGCCCCTGAACGTTTGGAGTAGTTGGCTAATAGCAATCGACGTCTTGAGTTCAAGCCTTGAATATGAAGCTTTTGGAGTTAATTGGCTACTTTTCTCCATTGTATGATTGTGGCCATGTTCATTTTCAAAGTAGAAGAATATATAATGTATAAACCTTGTATAATATTGCATGAAAGGTGTTTATAAACAAATATGAATTATATCAGATAACAAACTCAAAATTCGAACTATGAATAAATATTGACCATAGTCATAGCCATATCAATTAATGTTAGCATTACAATTTGAGTATACTTTACTAAAGCGTCATTTGCCATTATATTACTCCTTCGATTCACTTTTAATTGTCATGTTGCGCTTTTTGAAAATCAATTTGACTAATTTTCAAAGTTAAATTAGATTACATTAATTCAATATTTTAAACAAAAAATTTAGATATTCAAAAACTATACAAAAAGTACTATAAATTCCAACTTTTGCATATCAATATGATGAAAAAATAAATCGTAAAATATTAGTGAAAGTTATTATGGTTTGACTCTAACAAAGGAGACTATTGACAATTAAAAGTGAACGGAGGCAATAATGTATAACATACCTAATTAATCAATATTTTTATACCTTTCTATTTATTGAAGTTGTTCTTTTGCGACCTGTGTTCAATTCCCTAAATCCTAGAATATAATGTCTTCAATAAGGTCAATTTCTAATACACTTGACACTAAAACTTGCTTTGAGCTTCTTAAAACTTGCAAATCCATTACAAAACTCAAACAAATCCATGCTCAAGCTATCATTCTCAATTTCCACAAACACATTGGCATTTTACACAAGCTATTAGCTTTTACAACTCATGATGATACAGACTTTAGTTACGCCAAGAAAATCTTCAGTTGCTGTGAGAACCGAACATTGTTTATGTACAATGTAATGATTAAAGGGTATGTGAAAACGGGTCAATTCAAGAAACCCCTTGTCTTGTTTGATGAATTAAGAATACATGGCTTGGTTCCTGATAATTTTACTTACCCATTTGTGTTTAAAGCTATTGGTGAGTTGAAAATGATGAAAGGAGGTGAAAAGATTCATGGGTATGTCTTGAAATCTGGTGTTTTGTTTGATAACTATGTGGGTAATTCTGTTATGGATATGTATGGTTTGTTTGGTTATGTGGAGAGTTTGAACAAGGTGTTTGATGAAATGCCTCAGAGAGATTCGGTTGCGTGGAATATATTGATTTCTGGATTTGTTAGATGTGGTAGGTTTCAGGATGGTGTTGTGGTTTACAAGAAGATGAGGGAGGAAAGTGGTGTTAAGCCTGATGAAGCTACGGTTGTGAGTACTTTGTCAGCTTGCACTGCGTTGAAAAGCTTGGAACTTGGTAAAGAAATTCATGGATATGTTGTTGAAGAGCTTGAGTTCAGCCTTATTATTGGGAATGCATTGGTGGATATGTATTGTAAGTGTGGATGTTTGATGGTGGCTAGGGAGATATTTGATGATATGCCAATGAAAAATGTGATATGTTGGACTAGTATGGTGTCGGGGTATGTTAATAGTGGTCAATTGGATGAAGCTAGAAAACTTTTTGAGAGGAGTCCAGTTAGGGATCTAGTTTTGTGGACAACTATGATTAACGGGTATGTGCAATTCAATCGTGTTGATGATGCAATGGACCTATTTCGTTCGATGCAAATGCAGGGGATTAAACCTGACAAATACACACTGGTTGCTCTTCTCACTGGTTGTGCTCAGTTAGGAGCCCTGCAGCAAGGGGAATGGATTCATGATTACATGAAGGAAAACAGAATAACTGTTACGGCCGTTGTTGGTACTGCCCGTATAGAGATGTATGCAAAGTGTGGTTGTATAGAAAAATCGATGGAAATATTTGATGAATTAGAAGAGAAAGATACTGCATCTTGGACTTCAATTATTTGTGCTCTAGCCATGAGCGGGAACACTAGAAAGGCACTGGAACTGTTCTCAGAAATGGAACAAGCTGGATTTCGCCCTGATGATATCACTTATATTGGAGTGTTAAGTGCATGTAGCCATGGGGGCTTGGTAGAAGAAGGCCGCAAGTATTTCCATGCAATGAGTAAGATTCATGCGATTCAGCCGAAGTTAGAACATTATGGCTGTTTGATAGACCTACTTGGTCGTGCTGGGCTCCTAAGTGAAGCTGAAGTAATGATATCTCAGATACCCAATAGAGACAATGAAATTATAGTTCCAATATATGGGGCTTTGCTCAGTGCCTGCAGAATTTACGGCAATGTTGATGTTGGTGAACGTGTGGCTGAACTGCTCATGGAGATTGAATCTTATGATTCTAGCACTCATACACTTCTGGCAAACACCTATGCATCTGCTGGCAGATGGGAAGATGTATCAAAGGTCAGAGGAACTATGAGGGATTTAGGTGTTAAGAAGTCACCTGGATGCAGTTCAATTGATATCAATGGAAATGTGCATGAGTTCATTGTTGGACATTAATTCACTTGATATGAAATATGCTATTTTTTGGGTAGCATCTCTTAGCTACTTCTAGGTGCAAGTTCATAGAAGTTTCTGACAGTAGAAAGGCTCGGGTGATTTATGACTTGATCTTCTTTCCCATTAGACTTGATTCTGTCCTTTGATGGTGCTTCTTTTTCCTCTTGCGTTCATGAGAAAACTTTTGACCTCTTGGATGTGGCAAATTTATTGAACATCCAATTTGGTGCTCTATTTACTCCATACAGGATTACCACAAGTGAGATGGTCAGCATAGATGGGTGAAGAAGCTCCAGCGCTGTTACATCTCCACTGCAGAGTGGTTTAAAACATGAAGTCTTTCCTTTCTAGCGAATCTGGTTTGCTTGCTTCTGCGTTGGTTGATGAAGGTCTTCAAAAGGTTTGAGTTGATCGACAGATAAGATGGGTCAGTGGTCAGCATTGTTGATATGCCAGGAAGAGTCAGACGGGTGGTTGAAGCAGATGTTTTTCCTCAGCAGTTGGGTGAGAATGGTGATGTCTTGGGATTATCTGGATTGATCTTTGGGATTATCTGGATTGATCTTCGGGATTATCTGGATTGATCCTTGCTTCCTACTGAGTTCATAGACATCTTGAACCGGAGAAAGTAGTTGCCAGTAAGCTGCGCGAAATATCAGAGTAAGCAGAGGAAGGAAATTACAGAAATCCCATGTAGCTGATATTGCCTATGGTAAGTCAGTCATACCATTTTACATAGATGAAATCTATATGTATAGAGAGATCCCCTACACTTGTTGATAGAATAGATACTCATGGATAGAGGGATATCTCATTGATTCTTAGTTTTGGGCTGGTTTCTGAAGTTGCACTGTGTAATTTAATCTTTAGTAATGCAGGTATATGATGCACACACTGTATACTCTTTTCTACCTTGTGCAATGTGCATAGGTCCAAGAACTGTCACATGTAGATTTCCTGGCGAATGAAGGTCACAGACACGAAAAGATATGCTAGTTTGGGAAGTGCAATCAAGGAAATGGAGTTTTTGCCCTTACTGATTTAGGTAATGTTGCTTATGAAAGATTCTAGGATCTTTAATTAGTACTTTCCAATGTACCAAAAAAATAAAATGACTGAGAACTGTAACCTTAAGGTGCTAACAAGGAAATAGCCTCGTCTAGCTAAGCCATTAGGGGGCTGTTTGACCATGAGAATTGTGAGTATTTGAAAAAAGTAGTTTTTGTTTTCAACGTGAAAAATGATTCTTGAAAATTGGAGTTGGGTTTGGCCATGGATACAAATTGGAGTTGTTTTTGAATTTTTGTGAGTAATTTGGAGTGAAAACAACAATATTTTCAAATTCCTATGATTCCGAGTTGAATTTCGGGCTTTTTCAAAATTTTATGGACAAACGTGTTTGACGGAGCTGAAAAAGAGAGAAAAAATCATGGCCAAACGCTAGATCTTTTTCTAGAGGAAATGTTTGTCCTAATGAGAGCTTACCCAGTCCAAGGCATATATGTCTAAGACACCTTAGAGTAGACAAAAGATTTACTTAAGCATTTTTAGCATTATAAGAAGAGAATATTAAACAAATCGCTAGCACCTAGATAGGGTGTGATAAACTTGATATCAAAGCATTGTTACCAATGTCTTGATGGAATCTATACTTCTAATATGTTGTGCGCTTTATCCATATTTTGTAATTCTGTGGAGGGATATTAGGTTTTCTTATGTGTTATTTTAGATTTCTTTCAATGTTGGTAAGTCATGTCTAGAGCCAAATAAGTGTTATCAACTATAACTTATGTAGGAGGAGCAGGAGATATCACCTCACCATAGATCAGTGAGATCCCAGCAAGGCTAAAGGAGTGATAAATTTGTTCAGATTGAGACTTTTCCTCTTATTCCCCTGCTTCCCAACCAATAAGAAGGTGGAAAGAATTTACTCTCACCCAATGGGATAGTATAGACTAACATATGATTGACACTATTAATTATCTTTCTTAAGAGGTGCAAAAATCTTAAACTACATAATAAGGACATTGAGGTCTATGCTTTTCAGACTAGCCAAAAATGTTGCTGCACCCGTGTCGGATCATCCCAAAATGCACTACCTTTGGGGGATACAACACGCAACCGACATCATCTTTTTTAAGAGTCTGAGCAACATAACATGAAGTAGAAATACAATGGTACTATACGATGTGTGATTAAATACCAAACTGTTGGCCCAAAGTTAGCAAAGTCTCTAGTAGTTCTTTGGCATCAGGTCTTTCATTTGGAGAGACACCTAAGCATTGCAGAGCAATTTGAAGCACTAGAAGCATTTGTTGATGAACTTGAACCGAATTTCCACTCACTCTGCTGTCAACAACTTCACCCAAATCTTCATGCTGAATAATCCACTTAGCCAACTCTGTTCCTTCACTAATTGCTGGTTTCCCTGATAGAAGCTCAAGCATTATTACCCCAAAGCTATACATATTACCAGCCTCAGTCACTTTCATCACATATGCATATTCTGCAAATACAAACATTACATGAAAAATCATTGACTTGTAAAACAGAAAGAAAATAAGCACTAGTTATTTAGTGAAGCTGGTATTCTGCATAAAGGAGAAAGAAATTTAATAAATTGGTGTCATAAATTCGATTGATGTAAAGTTCAATCACATTGAATACTTTCCTTCCCCTTCCTTTTATCCCGATCTTACCACTTAAAAAGACATGAACTATATGGAGTAACATAGTCAGTTAAGTTTCCTAGT
Organism: Solanum etuberosum; assembly: GCA_029582245.1. NCBI lineage: Eukaryota > Viridiplantae > Streptophyta > Magnoliopsida > Solanales > Solanaceae > Solanum > Solanum etuberosum. Next base: position 19,600 of record JAJONR010008135.1, read on the forward strand.
GTCGATTTAAATTTATTTGAGACTCAAGTGTAGTAGTAGTAGTAATAGTTGTTGTAGTAGTATAAGAACAGGAACTATATATGAAGTCCTTAAAGTAACGAATACTAAGAAAATGAAAGTTGGTTCGTGTTGGTTTATGGACGACGCTATATCTCTGTATTGTAGTTATCATCCTACCCAATTAGATATAATTTTTGGTTTCAAACTCTCAAGATACAACAAACCATAAAGTTTCTCGATGAAGAATCAGACAAAGGGATTCTTGAAATCCTTAAAGGACTCTGAATTGCCTTGTAGGTAAAATAGTGTGCAAAGTGATGTGAGTGATTGTTATATAGATAGATAGATAGAAAATTTCATAAAAAGACATGAATTAAAGAACATCCAATAATTACTTGTTTAAGATTTGAATCACATCATCATCGCAAAAGCAACGTAGGATCAGTTTACCTGGAGGAACATATCCCACTGCTACAGAAAATTGTGAAGAATTAAATGCCCTCCCTAGCTCAATATCTCCAATTAAGGGCTGGTTCAAATATTTCATAAAGATGCTGCTTGATGAAACATGGAGTAAGAGGATCTGATCGCTGAAGAGAGAGCCTCCGTGTAAGATAGCCAAATCTCTACAAATGCCAACTGCTATGGCGAAGCGACTTCTCCAGTCTACAACATTGTCATCACATCTTCCATGAAGGAGGTCAAAGAGTGTTCCATGTTGAGGGTATTCATAAAAGATAAATGCATTATCAGATTCCACAGCATAAGCAAGGGGGACCATGGTGTAATTGCTAAGGTGGCTTATATTAACAAGCCCTTGTTTGAAACTTTCAAAGCTATGCAAGTTAAACGACTTGCTCTTCTTCGTAATCTTCTTGATGCAATAATACATACCACAAGGCATCATAACCTTGTAGTAAGTGTAGAACTCATTGCTTTGCATAATGTTAATTGGCCTACAAATTGCAGCCATGGTCTTGGACAGTTTAATTTGAGACTTGTGGAGGCTATTGTCAGTGATCCAACAAACCTTAGTTCGGTGCAGGCTATTTGAAACAACGTACTGTATACAAAATCTTGCAAATATAACAAAACCAAAGCCACCTAAAGCAGAGAGGAGGAGGACTATGGTTGATGACAATGTCTTGCCCTTTTTGTCATTGTATTCCAATTTTCCAACTGGGGAAGGATAGATCAGACCCTCATTTCCATCTGTCTCAACACTGACAAAGCTTCCAAACTTTGGAACAACTCCAGACAGTTGATTGTTTGAAAGCACCAACCTAGTCAAGCCTCCCATTCCCGCCAGGAATTCTGGAATCTGACCCGAAAACCTGTTGTAAGAGAGATCCAAAACTTCCAATGAAGTCAATCTAGAAAAACTACTTGGTATAGGCCCTTGAAAAAGATTGTGACTCAGATTCAAAGCAATCTGTAAACTCAACGGCATCTGAGGAATAGGCCCACTGAGTTGGTTCCCTCCAAGCTGGAGTTCTAACAGCACATTTAAGTTACTAATGTCAACTGGAATTTGACCACTTAGTTTATTCCCCTGCAAATTCAAGTTTGTGAGACTTCTCAAACTTGATAACGAACTTGGAATGGAACCAGTCAACGAATTCCAGCTGAAATTGAGCCTCTGCAATCTGTTCAACTGTGAAATATTACTTGGAATTTCTCCAATTAGGTTATTGGACTGAAGACTCAGTACCTGAAGATTAGACATATCACCCAACTCAACAGGAATAGCACCACTCAGCTTATTCTGGGCTAAGTTCAAAAGGGCCAACTTTTGGCACTTGCCCAATTCAGAAGGAATTGGTCCAGTTAAGTGGTTGTTGTCCAGTTCCAAGTAGGTCAAACTTTGAAGGCTTTCAAAAGAAGCAGATGGAAATGACCCATTCAAAGCATTTTGCCCCAATCTCAACCTGATCAAATTTATCGACATGTTTGAAGGAACAGGTCCCTCTAACTTATTGGAAGTGAGATCAACAAACTGCAAGTTCATTGGGAATAAGAGGTCCTGAGGAATTGTACCATTTAATCTGTTAAAACTGAGGTCCAAATTCCTCAGGTATGTGGTTATACCAAAGGGTATATTTCCAACAAATTCATTCTGATTCGCAGCAAAACGCGTAAGCGTTGTGATATTCCTAAGGGATTGTGGGATTGTGCCACTCAATCTATTGGCTGACAAAATCAAGACTTGCAATTTGGAAAGTTCACCTAAACTATCAGGAATTACACCAGATAGCTTGTTTAGAGAAAGGTCAATCAAAGTTAAGTTGCCAAAGTTAACAATTTGAGTGGGGAATTCACCTTCAAAAGAATTTGCAGAAAGATGAAGCTCCTCCAGAAGATTAAATTTTGCAAGACTGGTAGGAACTGAACCATTAAACATGTTAGAGCTAAGGTTCAAACTCTTGAGTGAATTTAATCCATCCAACTGCAAGTCAACTTTCCCCTTCAAGTCATTAAAAGAAAAGTCTAAAGACTCCAACTTTCCAAAACCAGTGAAAGTAGGCAAGAAACCCACCAATTTATTCCCACTAAAGTTCAACAATTTCAACCCACTAATTCCCCCACAAACAGTGATGAACTCATTTGGGATAGAGCTCAAAAAGTTCTGGGAAACATCAAGAGACTCCAAAGTATCAATTTGACAAATAAAAGGCAAGAATTCAGAGCTAGAAATAGAGAACAATGAAAAGGTAACTTTGGTAAGGCTAATTATCAGAATTGCAAGAAACCCCTTTCCAAGAACATGGGGTTGAAGCTTTATCAGTTCCATTCCATACAAAAGAAGCACCAGTATCATTCTGAAACAGATCATAGACCTTTGTCATGGCATTCATTTGATTTGGGGGCAATTGGGAAAGCACCAAATGTAAAAAGAAAGACAAGGGATATTTATTTAATCAGTTGTTTGGTAAGATTTTCATCTTATGTATAACTTATACATGAGTTATACACCTTATTCAATATTATAGGGGTATAATTAATACATTGCAAATCATGGTATGAGTAATACAAGGGCTATTACTATATGGATAAGCATGGTTAAAGACAACTGTCTTTAGGCTTATGTATCGGCGGTCCGGTTTGATTTTGATGTATATCGGCTTAACTTATCAATTATCAGTGCGTAGACATGCTAAATTGTTATATAACCATTAAGATATCAATTTATCAATCATTAGTCATTATCGGTTTAACCATTAAGATTTCACACTAAAAATCATTTAAAAATCACATAGAAACAAGGTGACAAACCAAATGAACTATGTACATGAATTGATAGATTGCATTTTGCTTTAAAGCAAGCACTGTCATGTTGTAGAATAACCGAGAGTATGAGACAGTCATAAATGAAAGTATGAAACTAAACCTTAAGTCAAGGACTCCATATATCGAACGATATAAATTAGTTTATTACTTTACTATTAGATTATCAGTGAACCCGTTAGAAAAAATCTCAAACCGTTAAGAACGGATAACCTGATGCAAAAAATAACAATCAAAATCAATACCGAAACCACTAAATCAATAACCCATTGTGGCATTACCAATAAACCAATAACTTTTTTTTTTTGGTTTGGGTTATTGGTTTCAATTCGATTTTGAACAGCCCTACACTGCATTTCTACGAACACAATTTTTATACACTCTACCAAACAATTTGAAGTGTATTTTTCTCAAAAGTATTTTCAAAAAAGTGCTTTTGGAGAAAAATTACTTTGTTTAGCTTGGAAAAAATAGTTTCACTTACTCCTCCAAAGTAGTATTTTTTTTCTCCAAAAACTTAATCAAGCACCTTACTTTTCTAAAACAAGTATTTTCTGAAGAAAAAAAATTATATTTTTAACCTTAAAAACTTAATCAAACGGGCTATTAATCTCCCTTGCTTAATAGTAACATATGGCCCTTCATCAAGAAGATTTGCTACATACGAATGAATCGTACAATTCTTTATTTTGATTATACTCCTAGCTATCATCTTTACTAATATCAGGCAACATTATTGGATGAACCAAGTGAAGTTTAATGTTTGAATTTCATGTTTATTTTGTCATATATATCTTATGATGGTTGGGACAGGACCCCGACCTACCCATAAACCTACATATCCAGAGTTCAATTATCCTCGGAATTCATGTGTACCGTGTGAAATAATGATTATATTAAAGAAGAACCAGTTATTACTATTAATGACTATGAGATTTTTATAAAATTATGTGTATTTGAAAGTTCGTAATCACAAACATTTATTTATAAAAAAGAAAATGATTAAATCACTTTAGGATAGATATCTTATAGTATCAATTTAGACAGTTTTCACAGCTTATGAAGTTTTTATATTTATGATACAAAAAAAGAATACCCATACAATTTAAGAAATCAAAATTACATGTCCAAAATAAAACTTCAACTTCATATTACTTTAATTTCACAACATGATTTTACATCGCATGTCCAAACGACTGATAATTGAGGGAACTTGACTAAATTAAAGGCCAAAATTAGTCTTTGTGGGGTCAGAGAAAATAGCCATAACATAGAAAAATGAAATGAGAACGTCTAAACATTTGCTGCAAGTCTTCCATATTATCGTATTTGACTGGTTTGGAGTCATTTTTAATTAATAAATACTACTAAAAGACTTTGACTATTTCCAAGTCGTGCTTTTGATTTTGGAAATTATTTTTAAAAAAAAAAAAATGATGAAAAGGTTAAAGGTGATTAATTGTTGATTTAACAAATTACCTTTCCAACGAGTATATATATATAAATTAGTGAACTTTCGCGATTTATGTAATTATAAAAAATGATTAAGTATATTTTTTAAATCATTAATATTACTATTTTGGTAAACAGTGTAGTAAAAAAAGAGAATGTAAATAAAGTCACTATCCTGAGACAACTTATTTATGAAAATTACTAAAGGGATATTTTCAAATTGTAATTTCAACTTAAAACTGCTGTTGAAAAAGAGGAAAACATAAAATTAAAAAAAAATCGTAATTTCATACTAAATTTAACGAATATTATAACAATATTAATGCTTCAATAAACAATAATATTAAGTAACTTGATTATTAATTACCTGACTTTCTTTATTTATAAAAGATTTTGTAGTAAAAATTTAAAAAGAAGAAGATATATTTGTGGCAAATAAAGATGAGAAAAATACTTGAATTATATTCTAACATACTTATCTACGAAATTCAAAAGTTAAAGAGATTTTTTTTTTTCGATATTCGATGTTTGTACTAGAATCAGACTCCACTTTTTGAGATTTCACTGAATTTGTTGTTGACTTTCGATAGAGTATCTTTGTTTAGAACAAACAAATAAAACAAAAAAATAACATTAATTGAAATCAAAACAACATATCACTAAGTCTATAATTTTTTAAGAGAAAAACAAAATTATCATGTGTTTTTAGAGTTAATAAATTTTTGCTAACTAAGATAAATTATCAAAAGTTATTAGTGATTAATTGTTGATTTAATGATTCAAAACAAAGATTTTTTTGTTTTTTCTTAAACAACCAAGAAATGAGATACATACTTTGGTCCAACAAAAAAAAATGTTATAATATGTATCATGTGTTTCCCATCTTAAAAAAGGGAAAAAAGAGTCCTTGCAAAACGCATGATCCACGACTCCACTTTTGGAAATAAATAACTAAATATAGGATTAAACTCATACCCAAATTTTCTTAAAATTTATTGGACGTTTTGTCTAGATATTCGAATTAAGTCTTGTTTTTATTAAATATTTTAATTAGATATTTTCAATTCAAATTTTGAAAAATAATAATATTGGTGCTTGTTTTCATTTGCTTATTAAATAGTTCAGTTAACCACTTAAAAATATGTCATATCTTTTAATTATACGCATTAACCTCAAGTAGAAAATGTCGAAAGTTTTATGATTTATTAAGATGAATAATGTAATCAAAGAAAATGACATATCTTATATAATTAACTTAACTAATTAATAAATACTTGACGATGAAATATCTAAAAAAATATTAAGAGTAAAACAAACTTAAAGGTAAAATTATTTTCAACCAACGTATTGCTACTTTTAGAACGAATAAGAAAATAATATAATATGAATTGAAATTGCTGAGTAATTCATATCTCATCACTTTCAAATTATTTTTCATGATTTCAAAAATAACAATCTTAAATTATTTGTTATTTAACAATTTTAAGATAACATTAATTATTTTTTATATTTTATTTTTAATAGCAATTATTTTTAAAAATTTACAAATACTTTAATTAAAGGAAAATTTATGTATCTCAACATATAAATTAAAATAAAATAATAAAAATATTTTTAATTAAATATTTTTTAAAGACGTGTAAGAGAAAAACGCGACATAAAGACGGAAAGTGTATGACAAAGGATGACCAATTCAAATCTTTTTTGAATAATGGCAACGCGTTTTCCAAACTTTCCATGTTGGTCAAAAGTGGGATCCACACCTTGTGGAAATATTAGCATAAACATTTTTCATAGTTGAAAAATACTCCGGACCAGTTTGGTATCAGAGATAAGAGATAATTAATTCAGTATGAATTTATTTATATTTGATTAAAATAAAAAATTGTGTAATAATTTATCTTGGAACTAATTATTTTTATCTAATATTGAAGATGAAATAATAATTTTTAAAAAAAATTAATTTCAGAATAACTTGTTCGACTTTGTAGGGTTTGTATCTCTATCTCTGTCAGTCAAACAAACTATTTAGGAAGAAAAAAAATGCAAAATTTCCACAACGTTTTCCCCACGATTGGCTTTCATTTTCAAAGACAATTTATATATTTGTATAAAAAGAACAATGAAAGTTATTTTTTCCTATTTTATCAACTTTTTAATATTTTTAAAAATTATAATTAAAGAAAAGGTACTGTATATAATTTCTTTCGTTGATTAGAGAAAAAGAAATGTCACTCTTTAAATAATATACTCCTTTCGTTTTAATTTGTTCTATTTTAATATTTTTATTTTTTAATAAATATTTAAAAATTACACTATTAAAGAATATTTTAAATACTTACAAGTTATATATCTTTAATTTAAAATTACAAAATTACTTTTTTCTTATTTTTAAAATTATTAATCAAATTAAAATCAAACAAATAAATAAAACCGAGGAAATAAACAAAGGAATGTGGACACTCTTATGTGTGACTATAATTTCTGTCTTGTGCAGCTATTTTTAGTCCTTTTTTTAAATAAAAAAGATTTTGTCCATTAAGAAAAAAAGACAACAAAAATTAAGGTTGTTACCATCCCCTCCCCCATACACCTCTCATAATTATTATTTTTATTTAATGTTCGATATTTTTATTAAAGTTTGATTATTTTAAATTAGTATTGTGTAGGATTTCATTCGAAAAAAAGTATTTTCTATTAAGAACTTTATAGATTCATGACTCGAACTCAAAAACTTTGATTAAGAAATAAACAGTGTTACCGCATCACATTCTTTGGCGGTATACCCACATACACAACCTCACTAGTAATATGTTCATGATTCGAACTCAAAAACTCTGATTAAGAAAAAAAACTAGTCTCACCGTATCACATTCTTTGATGGTACAACCCCACACACAACCTCACTAGTCTAGTCTACTTTTTTGTTTTTCATACAAAAAATAGTAAAGTCCAGTCAACCCCCACCCCCACCCCTACCCCTACCCCATAACCAAGTGCCCAACAAAATTTCCTTTTTTTCTCCATTCTTTCTCTATGCATATGAAACACAACACTTGTTCCTTTGTTCCCTCCCCTTATTTCACCTGAGCTCAGGAGAGTATATGCAAATCTTGTACATAGATTTTCTTGAAACCCCTTATCATTTTCTTGAAGTTTTCAGCTTTCTGACTGAAAGCCAAAAACAAAAAAATGAACTTAAGGTATGCTCCCCATATAGTTATTACTATATTCTTGTCTTTTTCTCTTCAAATTGTGTTTTCTCAATTGCCCCCAAATCAAATTAATGTCATGAGAAGTGTCTATGATCTGTTTCAGAATGATACTGGTGCTTCTTTTGTATGGAATGGAACTGATAAAGCTTCAACCCCATGTTCTTGGAAAGGGGTTTCTTGCAATTCTGATAATTCTTCCCTTACCAAAGTTACCTTTTCATTGTTCTCTATTTCTAGCTCTGAATTCTTGCCTTTTATTTGTCAAATTGATACTTTGGAGTCTCTTGATGTTTCCCAGAACTTTTTGAGCTCTATCCCAAATGAGTTCATCACTGTTTGTGGGGGAATTAGTGGGTTGAAATTGTTGAACTTTAGTGGGAATAAATTGGTGGGTTTCTTGCCTACTTTCACTGGTTTTGGAAAGTTGGAGTCTTTAGACTTTTCTTTTAATGACTTGAAGGGGAAAGTTGACTTGCAGTTGGATGGATTGAATTCACTCAAGAGTTTGAACCTTAGCTCTAACATGTTTAATGGTTCAGTTCCTACCAGTCTTGCAAAATTTAATCTTCTGGAGGAGCTTCATCTTTC
>JAJONR010008136.1:0-13951 GCA_029582245.1 Solanum etuberosum
CTTCACAGAGAATTGGGCAAAGGAGAGAGGGAAATAATCTTGTGGATGTGATGGGACATGCATACGGGGGCCCCATTGCTGCAAGTCAAGTGAAACCCCAATCAAATTATTTGGGCCAGCCAACCCATTTAAATAAAAGCCCAACAAAGGTTATTGAGCCTTTTATTAAAGATATTAACATTTGGCCAGTTAATACAGAAGCCCAAAATACTCTGTCATCATGCATAGAACAGAGTATGTGGAGTGAAGTGTCAAGAAGAGCTATCCTGATGGAGTCTCTGCAGCTGGACGATATAGAGAAGCGTCATTCAAAGTCGATTTTGTCGGAAATAAGGGAGACAAGCTATAAAACTAAGAAAGGGGAGGTATCGGGAAATTCTCAACAATTAATTCCTCTTAGTGATCCGACACCTCTCAATTGCGATGCCTCTGAATGCAGCAAAGAGGCAGAGGGGAAAACAAACCAATGGGTACAAGACAATATCCCCGTATGCAAATGTTGACTTCACAGAGAATTGGGCAAAGGAGAGAGGGAAATAATCTTGTGGATGTGATGGGACATGCATACGGGGGCCCCATTGCTGCAAGTCAGGTGAAACCCCAATCAAATTATTTGGGCCAGCCAACCCATTTAAATAAAAGCCCAACAAAGGTTGTTGAGCCTTTTATTAAAGATATTAACATTTGGCCAGTTAATACAGAAGCCCAAAATACTCTGTCATCATGCATAGAACAGAGTATGTGGAGTGAAGTGTCAAGAAGAGCTATCCTGATGGAGTCTCTGCAGCTGGACGATATAGAGAAGCGTCATTCAAAGTCGATTTTGTCGGAAATAAGGGAGACAAGCTATAAAACTAAGAAAGGGGAGGTACGGGGAAATTCTCAACAATTAATTCCTCTTAGTGATCCGACACCTCTCAATTGCGATGCCTCTGAATGCAGCAAAGAGGCAGAGGGGAAAACAAACCAATGGGTACAAGACAATATCCCCGTATGCAAATGTTGACTTCACAGAGAATTGGGCAAAGGAGAGAGGGAAATAATCTTGTGGATGTGATGGGACATGCATACGGGGGCCCCATTGCTGCAAGTCAAGTGAAACCCCAATCAAATTATTTGGGCCAGCCAACCCATTTAAATAAAAGCCCAACAAAGGTTGTTGAGCCTTTTATTAAAGATATTAACATTTGGCCAGTTAATACAGAAGCCCAAAATACTCTGTCATCATGCATAGAACAGAGTATGTGGAGTGAAGTGTCAAGAAGAGCTATCCTGATGGAGTCTCTGCAGCTGGACGATATAGAGAAGCGTCATTCAAAGTTGATTTTGTCGGAAATAAGGGAGACAAGCTATAAAACTAAGAAAGGGGAGGTACGGGGAAATTCTCAACAATTAATTCCTCTTAGTGATCCGACACCTCTCAATTGCGATGCCTCTGAATGCAGCAAAGAGGCAGAGGGGAAAACAAACCAATGGGTACAAGACAATATCCTCCGACTCAGCCAAATGTTTGGAATATCTTTTGATGGTTGTTCTGGGGAAGCTATGACCCTTCTGTTAAAAATTGACCAAAGAAGGGAAAAGGAAGGCTCCTTAGCCTCGAGTGCTACAGAACACAAGGACAAACAGATAATCCCTAAAGAGCTCAAAAATTTGATCTTTGATGTGAAGTTCAAGGATGGAGAACCTAGGAGTGAATCCAGAAGCAGGGGGAGAAATTATGCCACCCAGTTACAATGAATTTAAAAATTCTATCATGGAATGTTAGGGGTTTAAACATGGAGAATAAAAGAAATTTGGTGAAAAGTAGAATACAACAGGAGGGGGTAGATATTATAGTTTTGATGGAGACAAAGCTAAATGGGGGCAGTGGGGGATTATATACAACAATTAGGGGGGAATAGGTGGATGGGGGGAATATGGCTAGAAGCGATTGGCAGCAAGGGTGGAATTTTAGTTATGTGGGACAAAAGATCATGGAAAGGGGAGATGGTGGAATATGGGAACCAATCAATTACTTGTAAATTATGTGGAGTTAATCAAGAACTAACTTGGTTTCTCACAGCAGTCTATGCATCTTGTGATAGAAATGAAAGGATGGAGTTGTGGGAAGAATTAGGAGCTATGAAGAGTCTGTGTGAAGGGCCCTTGGTAGTATGTGGGGATTTCAATAGTACTAGGTTTCCCTCAGAGAAAACCAACTGTATCAGGCTTTCTAGAGCCATGACAGATCTGTCCAGCTGTATCAACGAATTGGAGTTGATTGACCCCCCTTTATTTGGGGGATCATACACTTGGAGAGGAGGGGCAAACCATAGGAATGCCTCCAGGATTGACAAATTTATGTACTCGTTCCCATGGGATGAAATGTTCCTTCAAATTAGGCAATGTACTCTGCCTAGCATGGGGTCTGACCATAATCCCATTATCTTAACATGTGGGAATAAGGCCTTCAGGAGATCTTATTTCAAGTTTGAAAAGTGGTGGCTTAATGTAGAGGGTTTCAAAAGTAAAGTTCATGAATGGTGGAGCTGCTTTGAAGTGTCAGGAAGACCGGATTACAAACTAGCTACTAAGTTGAGGCTGCTTAAAACAAAACTGAAGGAATGGAGCAGAGAGAATAGGGGGAACTGGAAGGCAAGGAAGGAGCAAATTTTGAGTCAAATAGGGGACATGGAAGTTACTCAAGAGTCTAGATCTCTTACTGATGATGAACAGATACTAAAGGTACACTTGGCCATGGAATACGAGGAGGTGGCAAAAATGAAGAAGTTTTTTGGAGACAGAGGTCCAGAATTCAGTGGATCAAGAATGGCTGGCTTTCAGAGACAATGTAAGGATAAAGGTTGGTCGAGGGAATAAGGCTTTGTTTTGGAAGGAAGACTGGACTGGTCAAGGGTCCTCGGAAAATTTATTCCCTGGGTTGTTTTCCATTTGCCTGAATCTTGACAGCAAAATACAAGAGGTTTGGTCTCCACAAGGATGGAATTTGCTCTTTAGGAGATTTCTTAATGATTGGGAAATAGAGTGGGTATCGGATCTGCTAGCTTTGATTGGATATTTTCCTAGCACAAATCTGGAAACAAATAAATTGCTATGGAGGCATCATACTGATGGTCAATTCTATGTGAACAGAATGTATAAAAGGGATCTAGCCACAATTGAGGGGAAGAAATCAGGGCCATGGAGTGCTATATGGAAGAGTGTAGCCCCTACTAAGGTGAAGTGTTTCACTTGGTTGGTAACTAGGAGAGCTTGCCTGACACATGATAAACTTCAAAAGAGGGGAAAAATTATTGCCTCAAGATGTTATCTTTGTAAAGAGGCTCTAGAAACCAACAATCATCTGTTCCTCCACTGCAAAGTAACAACACAAGTATGGGCTCTTTTCACCAATTTAGCTAGCCTAAATTGGATTATGCCAGAACATACAGCAGACCTACTAAGTTGTTGGGTCAGAAGGGGAGGTAGTAAGAGCCAGAGGAGGTGGTGGAGAACAGTACCTGCTTGTATCTGGTGGATCATTTGGAAGGAGAGAAATCAGAGAATTTTTGTAGGGAAAGAATGCACTATAGAGAAGTGGAAAGTAATTACCACTTTAGGTTTCTGGTGTAAAGAAATGAACATAGAAGAAGAAATTCAACTAGTGGATTTCATAGGAGCTTTGTAAGTAGTCCTGTTTTCTTTTTTTTTGTTGGTTTTTCTATGTAACTAACACTTTTGGAGGTGGCCAGCATAGCCCTTAATGCTGAGGAATACAAAATTACCAGTTTTAAAAAAAAAAACCCTTGCTCCAGTAGCCCGATTGGATACCATTAGACTGTTGCTAGCAATAGCAGCACAAAAGGGCTCGAAAGTGTTCCAGCTAGATGTGAAATATGCTTTTTAAAATGGTGTACTGCAGGAAGAAATTTATGTAGAGCAGCTAGAGGGTTTCGCTGAGCAAGGAAAAGAAGAAAAAGTATGTCTGGTTAAAATGACTCTTTATAGCTTAAAACAAGCTCCAAGAGTGTTATAACAGGATTGATGATCACTTGTTGAGTTTGGGGTTTGTAGGAAGTGTATCTGATGTTACTCTTTATGTCAAACATAAATGAATTGATTTCTCATTGTTTCCTTTTATGTTGATGATCTCTTGGTGACGGGAAAAATTGTGTGGCTGATTGAAGAGTTTAAGAAGGAAATGGTGCAAGTCTTTGAGATGACAGACCTTGGACCAATGACATACTTTATGGGAATGGTAATCAAGCAATGCTGTGATGAGATTTTTATATGTTAAAAGAAGTATCCGAGGGAGATACTTAAGAAATTCCATATGGGAAATTGCAAGGCAACAAGCACACCAATGAATCCAAAGGAGAAGTTAAGCAAAGAGGATGCAACTGATAAAAATTGATGAAGGAAATTTCAGAAGCTTGATTAGATGCTTGATGTATCTCACTGCTACAAGGCCAGATATTCTATTTGTTGCAAGGCTTTTATCTAGATTTATGCATTTGCGAGCAGAAGAAAGAATCATAGGACGCATCAAAGGTACTATCAAATATGGTGTCAAATTCAAGAAGTGTGAGAATTTCAAGCTGTATGGATTCTCAGACAGTGATTGGACTGGATCCATTGACGACATGAAAAGTACATTAGGATATTGTTTCAGTCTGGGATCAGGGATTTTCTCTTGGTGTTCAAAAAAGCAGGAAATTATGGCACAATTGACAATAGAGGCTGAATTCATTGCAGCAATGGCATCAACAAATCAAACTTATGGCTGAGAAAAATATTTTCTGATTTGCATATGGAACAAAAAGTTAATGCACTAGCTATTTTGCATAATCCAGTGTTCGATGGGAAGACTAAGCACTTCAACATCAAGCTAGTTTTCTTGAGGGATCTGTAGAGAAACGGAGAAGTGATTCTTGTTTGTTGCAAATTTGAAGATCAACTAGCAGATGTATTTACGAAATCCCTCCCTATCAACAAGTTCGAGTTCCTAAGGCAAAAACTTGGAATTTACAGCTCCTAATGCAAGGAGTAGTAGTAGTCAGTTACTTTAGGACTGTAGTATCTATTTTTAAGTTTCCTGTATTTCTCTTTTCAATTATTTTAGGAGGTAGTTACCATGGTTAGCATCATGACTTAAAAAAAGGACCATGATCTATTTCAGTTTATTTCTTGTATGTTTACGTATCTATTTTTCTATAGGGTTAAACACACTCTACATAAGTTTTTCTCTCAGTCATCTTCTTCATTTTTAGTTCCTTATATTTTCCTGCTTTCTAGTCTGATCAAACTAGGCATTGTCTTATTTTCCATTTGCTTATTAAAAAATAATAGTTTCTGCATCTAACCCTTCATGTTTTAGTTTCTAATTTGTAGCTGCATCAAATATCCTTTTTCATGTTCAGGTGCTGAATAATAAGGATTATTTACAAGAAGTATATGACCGCACTCCACTGGGGCGCCTGGGAGAACCATCTGAGGTTTCATCTCTTGTGGGATTCCTTTGTTTGCCTGCATCTTCCTACATCACCGGTCAGATAATCTGTGTTGATGGTGGAATGTCTGTAAATGGCTTCTACCCTCACCATGACTAGAGGAATAACTGCCTGTAGAGTAATGCTGCATATTTGCAGGAGAAAAGTTTGTCGTGTGTGCATCTCAAATGCATCTTTGGCTGGACATTCCATAAGTAGTGGAGTTGTTGCTTCTTAGCAGGTTTGTTATTCTGTTTTGAAAACTGGATCAATTTTTCACATGACTTTGAAGACTTAAAACAATTAAGTATCAGTGTTGGCTCATGTCTGATGTTAACTTTGTGAGCATGCTAAACGTTTCTCATATGAATAATTTGAGCTAATAATATTAATAATATTATCATTAACAATAATATAATAATAATAATAATATCCCCAAGGCTTTTATTCTTGTAAGGGAAAATTTTCATAACAATCTGTCAGTGTGGGAATTTTAATATTATAAAATTATGCATATTTGCATTGTCATATTCATAATTTTTCTGTCCGTTGGAGCTGCCTCTATTCATTGTTGCATTAGAATGTTGGAGGCATGTGTCCCTAATTACTCATTGTGGTGTAAATGCTCTTTAGGCTTATTTCATTATTTATTCCTCCTTTATACCTTGTAACATATGTATCTTTATTCCTCCTTTATACCTTATAACATATGTAATCTTTAGACCATTTATTTCTCTATTTACTACATCATTATCTTCCAATTCATTACAAGGAAGACATCCTCATCTATAAATAGTGACGATCTTTTATTTTATGTACAAGAAAATAGAAAGTGCATAAAAGTTGGTAAAAAAAAGAGTTCTTATTAGTTGAAAGAAGGTGTTCTTTTGTGGAACTTTGCACTCAACTTGTCACGTCTCAAACTACCCCCTAGACGTGACTGGCACCCGCTTACACCACCTGTTGGGCGTATCAAATATCCACACTTATCCTTGGACTCAATAAAACACAATTTAACAAATCCCTGATCATTTACCAGACTTATGTGGCATTAGAATGATCGAGTTGGCAAAAGTGTGTAATTACACGTCTCTTAAGGTGAGTGAATAGCATTTTTGGGTTAAAAAATATTAAAATTATAAAAGAAATAATTGTTTTAAAAACAATTTATTAAAAAAACCTTTCTTCTTCACTCACTGCCCCCTCCTTTTCAGCCATTTTCATCCCCTGACCAAACTTCTTTTTTCTTATCCGCAATTTATTAACATCTATTTAGCAGATCTTGGGCATCTGCTTGAGTCCACTGATCCACCGCGGAGGGAGAAAGCAGACCAGCGCTCGCAGAAAACCACTGAATCACAGTGGAGTGAGAGAGAAAAGCGGCACTGGTGGTGCACGCCGGAGACCACTATTTCACAGTGGAGTGAGAGGCGACACTGGTCAGTGGAGAGGAGAATGATGTGGGTGAGGGTGCGAGGTCATGGCGGCGAAGAGGTTTTTGGCCGGATCTGGTGGTGCGGTGGCTTAATTGTTTTGTGGAGATTGGAGGAGGAAAGGAAAATGGTGATGGTGTGCGGCGGAGATGAAGACGGGTGAGGGAGAGAGTATATGTGATTTCGCCGGTAAAAGTGGCGACGGCGGCGGCGATGGCTTTCTCCGGTAGATTTTGGCCATGAAACAGTGAAAATGAGAGAAATGGATGTATGGAGTTTTATTTTAAAGAATAAATTAAAATTTTATTATTTTACCTTTTATTAAATAATTTTGATTAATAATTTTCAAAAATAGTTACGAAATAATTATGATATGACATTAATATATCTGACGTGGATATGTCATGTCATTTATGTAAAGGAGAGTGAGCTACACACATGGTTGGAGGGGCTTAAAAGTCTCATTTTAATTGAGTTTAAGATTTCAGTTTACAAATAATTAAGTAGAAGGGTTCAGAATACAAACTGATACAAGTACAAGGATTCACTAGACCCTTTTGCCTTAAAAATATACTCCTTTTGAGGAGCCCAAAACCATCATGCTTGGTGATTCTCATACTGCTCAAGCGCTTGGAATGGGAGATGCCGAATTGTGTTTTACCACTGGAAGGGTATTAACTGTGAAAGATGTACGTATACTCTTTTCATGAGAAAAAAATTAATGTCTAGTTTTATTCTTAATAAAGCAGGTTTCAAACAAATTATTGAGTTTGATTAATATGTAATTGTGGAAAATGACATTTTTGTGGGGAAAAAGTATGCTTGTGATGGGATGTTCAAACTGAATGTTGAAATGAATAAAGTTTTTACTTCTGTTTATATGCTTTCTTCTACTAATTTTTGACATGCTCATTTGTGTCATATTAATGATTGTTATTTGGAATCATGAGTAGTTTAGGATTAATCCCAATAATTAAAAAAAAAAAAAAAGTGTAAGGCTTGTAGTAAAGTCAAAATCACTAAAAAGCCTCATTTTCAAGTAGAAAGAAAAACTGATTTATTAAAATTAATTTATACTAATATTTGTGAACTTGGAGAAATTTTAACTCGTGGAGAAAATAGATATTTTGTCACTTTCATTGATGATTTTTTCAAGTTTACATATGTTTACTTAATAAAAAAATAAAGGTGATGTTTTTGAAAATTTTAAAATTTATCTCTGTGAGGCTGAAAATCAAATTGGAAGAAAAATAAAAAGAATTAGAAGTGATAGAGGTAGTGAATATGAATAAAATGAGTTTAATTTTTTTGTTAGATCATTGAGAATAATTCATGAAATTAATCATCCTTATTACTTAGCATCTAATAGTGTAGCGGAAAAAAAAAAATAGAACTTTGATTGAATTGACTAATGTCATGTTTATTGAGTCGCTTGCACCTTTAAATTTATGGGGTGAAATTATTTTGACTGCTTGTTATGTGTTGAATCATGTGCATCATAAAAAGTCTAAATTGACATCTTTTGAATTGTGGAAATGTCACAAACCAAGTTTGGGATATCTAAGAGTTTGAATTATCTAGTATTTGTGAGACTAATAGATCTCAAGATTACAAAGTTGGGTAAGAAAGTTATTACTTGTGTTTTTATTGATTATGCTTCAAATAGTATTGCCTATAGATTTTTTTTAATTTTCAAGATAATATTATAATAGAATCTTCATGAAAAAAAAATTCTTTTGATTCTAAAAATAGTGGGGGTCAAAGGATTGAAAAAATTAAATAGTCGCTACCTATTTCTTCTACTTCTACTTTGAAAAATAAAGAAATTGATATTTTTGGATTTAGAAAAAGTAAAAGCTAGAGTAGAAAAAGATTTTGGTCCTAATTTTTATGTTTTTGATGTCGATGACCCTCTCACTTTAAAAGAAGTTTACCTTCAAATGATTCTATTTTTTGAAAAGAGGATGTAAATGATGAAATGAAATCACTAATTTCTAATAAAACTTGGAAGTTAGTTGATTTACCACCGGATTGTAAAATAATTGGTTGCAAATGGATTTTTTAATAAAAAGTTGAAACCGGATAGATCTATTGATAAATATAAGACTAGACTAGTTGCAAAAGGTTTTAAGCAACTAGCAGGCTTAGAATTTTTTGATATTCTTTCTCCAATAACTAGAATTACATCCATTAAACTTTTAATTGCTATGACTGTAATTTTTTATTTGAATATTCATCAAATGGATGTAAATTATTTTATTTTTTAAATAAAAACCTAAATGAAAAAATTTATATGGAACAATCCGAGTATTTTTTTGAAGCGGGCCAAGAGAGCAAAATTTGTAAACTTACTAAATTTCTATATGGCTTGAAATAGGCACCAAAGTAATGACATGAAAAGTTTGATTCCCACATGATTAAAAATGGTTTTAAAACAAATGAGTATGATAAGTGCATACATATATCATAAGTTTTGGAATAATTCACATGTTATTATTTACCTATATGTTGATGATTTATTGATCATTGGGTCTAACATGAATGTTATTGATGAAACTAAAAATATTCTTAGAAGCCATTTTGATATGAAAGATCTTGATGAGACAATTTTTTTTTGAATAAAAATTACAAGAACATGTGATGAAATTTTTCTTGACCAGTCACATTTTGTTGAGAAAAATTTGAAAAAAAAATAACTTTCTTGATTGGAAACACTTTGTAACTCCTTTTGATTTAAGTGTTCACTTGTTTTCTGTTCAAAGTGAAAAAAATGATGTAATAAATCAAAAAGAATATGCTAGTTTAATTGAAAGTTTGAGATGTGTGAGTGATTGCACTAGACCTGATATTACATATGCAGTAGAAGTACTTAGCAGGTTCATAAGCAAGCCAGGTAATGAAGACAAGTGTTGTGAGATATTTAATTGAGACAAAAACGTGTGGTTAGTTCTATGAAAAATATCCTACTTTACTTGAAGGCTTTTGTGATGCAGATTGAAACACTTTATCAGGTGATTCATGTTCTATCATTGGTTATATTTTTACTTTGGACAGTAGTACTATTTATTGAAAATAAAAAAAATAAAAAGCAAACTATAATTGTTAGCTCTACCATGAAGGATGAACTAATTGCTTTCGCTTCAACTAGTAAGGAAACAAATTGGTCGAGAGATATTATTTCAAATACTTTATTTTGAAAAATTAATTTCTCCTATTTTAATTCATTATGATAGCACTGCTATTACAATGGTAAATCCAGACCTATAATGAGGAAACACATTATTTGAGATCATGTTTGACAAGTGGTATCATTAATGTTAATTATGTAAAATCTTGTTATAATCTTGCAGATCCTCTAACTAAGTCCTTAATAAGAGAAAAGGTCTGGAGCACATATAGAGGGATATGATCGAAACCTATACATCCTTGAGACGTATATGAGGAAATCAAACCTGGGGACTAGAGATCCTATAACCAGGTTCAATGGAAAAAACGAATTCAAGAATGCACTATTTTTTTTACTCCCTCCGTATGAAGTGAGTGTATTTTTTCCTGTAGTGATTTGTGAAAGTTGAGTTTACAAAACTCTTAGTGAAAATTTGTAGCCCATATGTGTGGAGTGTTAAACCTACAAAAGCACTCTAGACAGATTTTACCTATGTGAGTGTGGAAGTAGGTCACTTCTTATGAGAATTGGGCTTATTCTCAAAAGAACTCGTGAAATCGAGATAGCACAAGGTTGTAACGTGGTGACTTTTAAAGCTCATGTCAACACCTTGATTAGTATGTGTAGGCAATGATATTTTATTTCCCTTAAGCATTCATAATTCAAATCTGAGATGACTACGACTTTAAAGTAAAAATTATTATTCTACTAAGTGAAGGTTCAATGCAAAGCACACCTTCATTATACATAGTAGTCTTCTTCTGTTGATTTACTCTCTTGTCCAATATTTAAATGAGTAGGGGATTTTTAATGTGGGCATGTTAGTATTATAAAATTATGCATATTTTCATTGCCACATTGATAATTTTTATATATGTTAGAGTTACCTTTAAGTCCTTACTTCCTCTATTCATTGCTGCATTAGAACATTAGAGGTATGGGTCCCTAATTACTCATTTTGGTGTAAATTGTCTTTAGGCTTAATTGTGTCTGGTTATTACCCGGGCATTTGGTTATTGCCTGGACGTGGTATTCCAAAGGCCATTACTTCTCCATTGAAATTTCCCTTTATTTCATTCTTTATTTCTCCGTTATATCTTATAATTTCTAGGCCTTTTATCTTCTTTATTTATTATATCATTATTTTCCTAATCATTGCAAGGAAAACTTCCTCACTATAAATTGTGATGGTTTTCTTTTGTTTTGTGTATAAGAAAATAGAGAGTGCATAAAAGTTTTAGTCAAAAAGAGAGTTCTTGTTAGTTGAAGGGGGTGTTCTTTTTGTGGAGCTTTGAACTCAACTCTTGTACATAGTTTGTTGAGTTATACTTTTTGGTTCGACTGTTATATCCTGGAGGGGACTAGTCAAGAATATTACTACTGGACCGGTGTAAAACATTTACTGTAGTGGACTTGAATCTCTTTAAAGAGAGCGAGATATTCGCGCCTCAACCTGAAGAGATTTATTTTCTATATTTTATTTTTCAATTGTAATTTGTAATCTTCTAATTTTCACTAACACAATATATATATCTATTAAACTAGATAAAGGAGAGTAATGTGGCACGTCCTTAGCCAAATATTTTTTTCTTTTTTTTGGGCCCTTTATATCTTTTTTTTTGAAGTGGCATATCTCTTTGGGCGAGAATCATATTTATCATTTTCTTCTTATTTGTCTATGTACATCATTTTGTAAAATTAATTTATTTTAAAAGGTCATCTTCATTACTCACACCACTTAATGTTCAGTATTCCTACTCTTAATTGATATTAGTAATAAAGTAATATTCATAATTTGTAGTTCTTTCATTTTCATAACCTCCTCGCGATTAATTATACAAATTTGTATCACCTAATTAAAATCAAACCAACATGATATCTATATATTTAAGTTTTCTATGGAGACAAAGATTGTCGATGGTGGTGGTTAACAGTGGTAATGGTTGATGGTGGTGGATTTTGGATCACAAAGGTGACGGTGGCTGGTAATTGGAAATAGACTAGCGGTGAATATTATCTCACATAATAATACCTCTTAATGATATTAAGATTATTTTCAAGGTTTTAATGATTAATACCTATTCAGATTAATTAAAATACTTAAATTTTAATAATAATAAATGCATTTAGTGACTTAAGGTCTGAACCATTTAGATATAGATCTTCATAAAGGGCAAACAAAGTGATCAAATTTACTTGGTATAAAAAGGTCGTTTTCTTTCTTTTGTCCAAAAATTTATCATTGACTTGAGTCATAGACATTTTTTGTTTACCTCATCCATGTCTCCCAGAAATAACAGTATCTAAAAAATACTCACAAATACTCATGGATAGTGTTTCCATGAATTCAATTTGAAGTTAAACTTCAATTTCTTTTGAAATTTGAATATATTTTAAAACAGGTTTTCATAAAATTCACTCTAATCTCTCACGAAAGTTCAAACTAGTTACAAATTGCATTCATGTTTAAACATAACTTCAATTTCCAAACACAATTTTCAACTTGAAAACAAATTCTACTCTTCTCTTTCCCCTTCTTCTTCTTCTTCCGATGAACTTTCTTTTTCTATGCAAATACCTAGATAAAATTACATATAAAATTTGAAAAGAATTAAAAGTGATTTAGACTTGTTTCAAATAAAATTTAAACCTAGAAAATATATTTATGAAATGTTTATATAACGTTGTAAAAATGCATATTGATGAAATAACTTCATGAGTTTCATGTGAATCCCATTCTTTCTTTGAAATACAAGTTTTGTTACTTCTGCAAAGTAGTAATAAATTAAAGTTTGTAATGAAAAAAGTGGACTAAATTGCTACTGGATATTTCAAATAATATCATTTTTCTAAAGCATTTAGTTGTTAATATGAAAAACAATGTTTCTTTGAACACAACAAGAGGAGGTGATACTAGTCATTAATTTAAATTGAAGTTGCAGAAGGTTGATAAAAAAAGACTAATAAAAGACATTAAATTTCAAAGGAATATATAGCTAATCTTGATGGTTGATAGGTATTGTTTCATAATGTTTCGTACTGTATCGTACTATATTATTTTAATGAACACAATATTTAGATACAATGTATCATTCTTCATCATTATATCATGCCACATGTCAAACAATTTGAATGATAAACCTATAAGAGAAGTAGGGTACATGATAGAGCATCAATCAAAAGGTAGGATAAAGGATACATATGATTATTAAATAATTGGTAAATGAAAAAAAAAAATGAAAATATTAATAAATGTAACAATCACACCAAATCAATCATGACACAAAATGAAATTTTTTGTTGTTACCTAACGATAGATTTAAACGATTCATACAATAAAATTTAATTAACAATCAAAACTAACTGGTACGTAGCTTCGATAATAAATCTTCTGATGTCATTCAACTTTGCAGCAATATACTCCTGATTAGCAATCGTTACATTGTGGGAGGGCGTCTTATGGACACAAGCTAAGGTTTGATTGAAGCAAAACATGCGATTATCAACCACTTCGTCCAACACTTTAACTTTTTTGTACCCATTAGTCTTAGTATCATACTCATACAAATGATTTTACCATAGTTGAGATCAAAATGATCAATAAATTGAGGACGGTCAATTAGTATACACTCTTCTCTCTTTGTATCAAAAGCTAGAACACTGCTATCCCTTCTAAGCCAATATATATGATTGTTTCAGTAAATAGGTGGACAATAAAAAGATTACTACAACAAGGCAAGACCATAATCAACACACGAAAATAGAAGATACCACGATAATCTGATAAAAGATATGTATTTCCGTCGCAAATTGCTATTTGCGGCTTATCAAAACTAGAGTCGATGAAAGAAGGGTCTTACCTTGATCTTAAGTTCGTAATA
>JAJONR010008137.1:0-25160 GCA_029582245.1 Solanum etuberosum
CAAAAAGGTTACCCAAGTTTCTTTATCTATCTTCGAAAGCACCCTATTAATATTTTATCAACAAAATATGACATACATTTTATTTTGTTCACATGAACCTTTTTTCTTTTTTCAATCCACATAACAATAAACTACGGTCTAATTTAATCCTGGTCATAACCCAAAAAAAATAAAAATTTGCAAGAACTTGTAAATTTTATTTGGAGTAGTATTTATTTTAATGAACAAAAATCAATTAAAAGTAATATTAAAGAGAATTAAAATATTGATTCATATAAGTGCATCTATATAATAATATTTATTGTGTTCTTTTGGAATGGAGATTCAACGTAGAGAGAAAGACAAGATATTAAGAAGTGATATATGTGGTAAAAGTATTCACCGATATTTACATCAAATACGTATATGTATGACATAAGTTTTGGTGAGAGCAAAATTTAAACTTTCCGTCATGATTTTTTTTCAAGAAAATATGGATAATTTAAATCACGAGTTAGGGTTAGGTTTAGTTATTGATTATTGCAATGTAAATTAAAAAAAAAGGAAAAGTAAAAGGATTGTATGAACTAAATAAAAATCCATATTTTATTCTACTCGTTCAAATATTAATAAGGTGACTTCTAAAAAGATATAAACAATGTGGAGTTACCTTCTTATTAGAAAAGGAAAAATTATAATTTTACTTGATAATTATCTATAGTTGAGTGACTATTATATCTTAGAATTAAGATAATATACTAATTTAGACAATCTATTAATCACTTTTCTAGTTGAAAAAATTACTTCTAAAGTTCCCACCTCACCCCGAAGCCTTAATATATTTTCCACCCATTTCAAAACCATCCTACATGTGAAAGCCTCTGCAAAACTCCCAAGTGAAAAAAAGAAAACTATTCAACTCATCAAGTCAAATATCCTAATTCCTTCGAAGTTCAAATCTCTTCAAAGAAAGAGACAAGTATTTTCTTGATTTCATCTCCAAAGAAAAAACATTTTTTTCTAATTGTTGTTTTTCTAATTATTTCGAAGAATACCCTTTTCTTAAAAGTCTATAAAAAATCAATTTTTTTACCTTTTAATTTAGTTAGATTTTCATATAGTTTCATCTACCAAAAACCCTTGATAAACCTTGATTTCTCATACCTTTTTTTTTTGTTGATTAAATTTGAACCCATGGCTCATTTTATTCATTTAAACTTCAAAACTGCAAGACCTAAAATTGGGCTATTATAGCCCAAATCTAAAAAATGTTTGGATAGCCCAAAATCGTCTGATCCACTTTCTATATCAAACCCTTACCCTGGATATCTCTTTTCTTGAGCTAATATTTCATATTTCCACCTCTCCGGTTTCTCATACCTCCATTCTTGATTTCTCTCTATTTTTGTTTTGTTTTTTGTTACATCTCAATGGAGAAAAATATTGAGGAGAATCTACTAGCTTCACCTAATCATGAAACTCCAAGAACCGAAGAATTTGGAAATAAGAATGTTTATTTTTCATCAGTAAAAACTGAAGTTGAAGAAGAACAGAAAGAAAAGGATTCAAATTTGGATGAACCAGTTCAGGTTGAACCCAATTTATTGGTCACTGGTGTTATTTTTAATTCAATGGATTTTATTGTTTTTTCTGAATCAGGGGCGTTTAGAGCATATGAGCCTCCTAGAAATTCAGCAACACCACAATGAATTACACCAACTAAAGTCAACCGTATTGGAGCTCTTCCCCGTTTCTCCAACCGTTATATTTCAACTCTTCCAGACAGGTGGCAAGTGGTATCCCCTTCAAGCCGACATGACATACCCGTCGATCCAATAATTTCATCCCCATATGAACTTGTGATTGACCCAGATCATCCTTACATTGCCCCGAGACAGCCACCGTGCATGTAGGTTCAAGGGAGTGTTTCTATCTTTCTCAACAAGAATTAGGGACATAACTTGCTTTCATAGTTTGGGTGGTTTTCTTTATTTATGTATCATGAGATATGGTTTTAAGATCGCGCCTAGCTAAACTTGTATAATGGTTTGAATGACAGTGTCATGTTTTAATCTGTGCTTTTGTCAAGCTTAATCTTTCAATGTTACTGCACTGCTTTTAGTTAGGTTGATCCTACATTTCCATTAATTTACTACCTATCTTGTGTCTTGCGGTTAGTGCCCTAGTGTAGCCTTGTTTTCTCAATAATCTTTGAGCGCGTGATTCAATATTGGCAAATGATGATGAAAAAGATTTTGAAAATAGGGAAAATGAGAATTCAAAAGCAATCACTTGTCGTGAATCGTACAATTTTCGTTTGATTTTTTGATTTACAAGCGGGTGTTCATTAACCTTTTGTAGTTTTTAAAAAGTCATTTAGTTCAATTGATTTTGAGACTAGATTGAGGCCTTTTTGGTTTCTGATTCCTTGTGTGCTGAGCTTTAAATATTTTTGGTGTATGAATATTGTGATTCAAGGAGAAATCCTAGATATATATTGGCTTGGAAAATAAACCTAGTCCCTCTTTGACTATCCTCTTTGACCAAATTTTCTTCCCGGCCCCTTAATATTGATCCTAGTCAACTCCATTGAGACTTAAAGTATTTCTTTGGTCACCATGACTACTACTAATTTTTCTATTTCCACTTTATATCGACACATGAGATCGATATGTAAGCATGTTATCTTTTATGTAATATAATTTAAGTAACACTTTGAGCTTTTTTTATTAATTTAACGTTGAATTATCAATATTTCATGCTTTTAAAGAAAAATAATTTTAAATTTATTATATCTTTGAACAATCAAATATATACAAAAACTATTGTTTAGACAGAACATACCGATTAACTAGTTTAATATATATGGTGCATGTGAGATGGGATTTAGTTAACAAAATTTTATATATATGGTTGGTGTCTGTTTGTGTGTGGTTAGTATTAGATATTATGATCATTAAATAAATAATATAAGTCGTGTGAAATATACGACATAAAGGAACCGCTTGGTACGAGGGTTAAGGAATAAGAGGTAATTAATCCCGAGACTAATATTATGATGAGTTAATCCCATAATTGATCAATCAACTAAATGAGATATTGGTTTCCATTTATTAAAAAAATTGAATCTTGTGATCTTAAATTAAATATATGTGCGTACATAAAATATATCAAAATTTAATCTTGGGACTTAAAAATACTATGTGAGAAGTAGAAATTAAAGAGTTGCTAAAATAGCAAAGAGACCTTCTTCTTTTATATAAACTTAAAAGCAAAACAAGATAAACAAATTGAAGCAAACAGAGTTAGACTCTAGCGACAAATGATATCCTACCATAGAAGTCTTGTTATTAGTTATCTTGTTTTTCATACCGTAAATAAGTGAGTTTTTGTGGATGCATACAATAGATAAACGTAAAAGTTAATGATTTCCTTTTAACATGTAT
Organism: Solanum etuberosum; assembly: GCA_029582245.1. Lineage (NCBI taxonomy): Eukaryota > Viridiplantae > Streptophyta > Magnoliopsida > Solanales > Solanaceae > Solanum > Solanum etuberosum. The sequence continues at coordinate 3,426 of JAJONR010008137.1, forward strand.
ATAGGTTGGTTAAACAAAAAAGCACCATAGTATTATTGAGAACTATTAACATATATATTAAATGACTTTTTTAATGGTTCAAGAATGGTATGTAGATCTTTTAAGTGTAACACCAATGACAATATATATTAACATATATATTAAATGACTTTATTAATGGTACAAGAATCGTATGTAGATCTTTTGAGTGTAACATCAATGACAATATATTTAGTGTAATTCTACAAATGAGATTTAGGGAGCATAAGATATACAACTTTTATCCCTAGCTCTGTGAGATAGAGAGACTGTTTCTAACAGAACCTTGACTCATAAGAACAATTATCAAAACGTAATTGCAAGAATAATATGATCGATAACAAATTAGCAATAATAAAGCAGATGAAAAATTAAAGAGGGCAACTAAACAAGATCAATGAAGCAAAAAATAACAATTAATAAAATGAAGTAAAAAAACACTAGTCATATAGTAAATAATAACACTACTAATCAAGTGAAAACTAGCAGATGAGATGAATCCCCTACTCTTTCCCTTAAAGTTGTTACACTACTCGGCCATCTACTAACCCTTCTACCCTAATTTTCGATCTTCACATCTTTCTATATAGAGTCATATCCACAGTTAGTTAAATTTTTCTGACAATAACATCATACATATGTAAATTGTAATAAACCAATATTCTATAAAACATGTGTTCATTGTTGGGCGTCAACTTACACCTCTAGAAATGAGAACATTATCGTAGCATCTCGGAGTGCGAATAAGTTTATTACTTTTAAGCGATTATATAACTCTAAAGCTATAAAGGGTTACATGGTACACTACCAAATTAATGGTTTTTGGGTGTCTCGTGGAAATTGATTTTTATATTGATCATGTAGATCCCGGTACTCAGCAAATATCAATTCCACCTTATAGAATTTCATGTGGTGAGTTGAAGGAGCTAAATTAAAAGAGGAGTTGAAAGTATTGCTTGATAAGAGCTTTTTACGACACAATCTATCGCCTTGGGGTGCACTAGTATTGTTTGTAAGTAAGAAAATAGTACATTGGGATATGTACACATTACATATAGCTAAATAAAGCGTCAGTAAAGAAAACCTATCATCTTGCTCGAATAGACAATTTGTTTGGTAAGGTATAGGGAGCTAGAAGATTTTCAAACATTGCTATAAGTTTTGGTTATCACCATCTAAGGATTCGTGAAGTAGACATTCCAAACACAACTTTACAGAACAAATATGGACACTGCGATTTCCTTGTCATGCCACAGACTTCATGGATATGATGAATAGAATTTTCAATCCTTTTCTTGATATATTTAGGTACATGTTGTATTCATATGATTTCAGACTCTTAAATGGATGTAGCTTCAAGATGTAGGGTATAAGGTAAGCTTCAATATTAGTTTTCCATTTTTTGCAAGTATAAGGAAAAAGCAAGTCTTTTTATGATAGTTTAAGTGTTGTATTTGTAGTGATGCTCTGTGATGCGTATGTGTATATATTATGGTTAGCTGAAAGGTTCCCGATAAGCCTATTTACAAGGGAAACTCTGCTGAAATTTTATAAAATTTTGAGAGTTAACCAAATCATCCTAAGTGGAGGAGGATGTAGCATCTCGGAATATGAGTTAAATTTATTATTTTAAGCGAGTATATTAAATCTTAATCTATAAAGAACCATGTGGTGCACTATATATAAAATTAATGATTACTGGGTATGCCCCAACAATTTGGTATTTAAGAATTTTCTGCTAAGAGTTATAAATAACGAGAAGACCAACGAAGCATTACTCTATACCAAGTTAAATGGAGTGAGCATATCTTAAGGAAAATTGTAACATATATACATATATCTTATTTTATGCCAGCTAAGAGATATGAAAAGAAACAAAAAAGGGAAAAGTGACCAACCCTTACTCTAATTATCTTATCTTATATCTAGCTTATCCTATATCTTATATATATATATATATATATATATATTAAAGCGAAATATAAACTAGGTGATGTGGCACCTCTCAATGACCACCATTAATATTTATGTTTTTTCTCAATTTGTTTGATTTTTTTTCATTTCTTGTTTATTATAAGCTATATTGTAAAGTTAAAATAACATTAAAATTATATTTTCTCAAGCACACCTCCCTCATTTACTCTTCTTTATTTTCCAGAACTTTTTTTCAGTTTCTTAATCCATAAAGGCTATCATTAATCTTTTAAATAACTCCACTTAAATGTTTACTCTATAAAATAAAAGAATTTTTTTATTTTCCTTGTATTTAAGTCAGATGGCGTCACCTCTCTCTATAATAAGTATCAGAAATACATGCTACATGTTACAAGAATTGCTATTGTAACACCTCAGGAATTTGAAAAGTTTAAAAGTAAAGGAAAAGTGTAGTTTTTGCACTTATCCAGTGGTCTACGAGACAGACCAATGGATCGTAGGAAGTCATACGGAATGTGGGAAGGGAACCGTAGATCTGAAGTTGAATTTTTGGAATTACAAGTTTATGATGTTTGACCTACGAATGAATAGGACGAGGCGTAGGAATTTGGACGAATCATAGATTTGTTGTATAGGGATAATCAAGACTTAGTTAAAATTTTGGGTTAAAGTTGAGGTCTATGTACCGTAGGAATTTCGACAATCGGTAGAATGGTGTTGTAGGAAGTTGGCCAATTTAAGGCCCGTATAACTCGACATACGGTTGATCAGTACGGTCCGTAGGAACTTTTATGGTCCATAGGTCAAAACTGTAAGGTCCTCTAACAAGTATTTCTTAAGGAATTTGGGTCTATTCCTTTGAATTTAATACTTATTGATAACACTCAAATGCCCTCGTTAAAACCTATTAAAAGAAGCAGCTGTCGTCGTCAATAAAAATACCCAACTAAGAGTCGGGGTGGAATCCAATAGAGAATAACTTGTCGGTGATTGAAAAGATAAAGGCTAACTAGATACTAGTTTGAATCAAAGCATACAAGGTACAAACATTATCAAATAGAAGACATTTTTTATAAGTACATTTCTAATGAGGGCGAAGACAATATCAAGCAAGGGATGTAAGGGAATTGGGATAATTTGAGATTCAATTAACATTCAACAATCCATTCCAATTTAATCCAAGATCAATCACTAATAGATAGGCTAAGTCTTCTTAATTAAACCCTAATCTCTTTTCGGTCTCAAAGGGTTGTATTGTGATATCATCTTTCGGTCTCAATCACATCAATACAAAACAACCCACTACCTTAACTTAGACCACTCTTTCGAGGAAGTCTTGACTTCAACAATCAAACCCTAAAAATTCTCCTTTCAGTCTCAAATTCAAGATTCAAAGTTAAAATATAATTATCAATCTAATTCTCCACTTCACGGATTTTATTTTCAAGCAACCCACAAAGATCAGAAACTAAGGTTGAGCGTGTACTCTAATGAGTCTGAGATTTTGACTCATTTAGGGCTTTATTTTAATAATATAAGTGTTCTTAAATTCCTAATTTATTCTTTAAACTGATGTTAAAGTGTTGATTTGCAGCATTATAGGTTAAGGAGCAAGACAAGAACACTACCAGACAAAAAGGAACTAACAAGCTGAAGAAGTAAAGAAAAGCGATCCTGGTGATCGCCAAGCCACTCGGCAGTTTGCCGAGTGGCTCTTTAGCTCGCCTAAAGTTCCAGTGAACCAGCCCTGGGGAAGAACCAAGTTGGCGACAGAAATGGGCAGTCAGTGAATCGTCGTTCGACTCCGTGATGACAAGTTGGATCTCCCAAAGTTACAGGACCTTGGAGGCTGATGACCAATGCAAATTGGCGATGGAAGGGAGCAAAGGGCGGATCACCGAACTACTCGGTGAGGCGCAACTTATTCCGCCAAATGGACTTTCAGGCCAAAAAGTGGGCAACTATAAATTGGAATTCAAAAGGAAAATTGAAGAGTTCTGATCCCCAAGTTTGAGAGTTAGAGTTTTCCCTTAGTTTTTCAGTTCTTATTGTAGACTTTGAGGATTTATAAGCTTAATTTTGAGGATTTTCAAGTGGTTTTTTGAATTTAATCATTTTGGAGCATTGTAAAGGCTTGGAGACTTTTACCCAGCTGATGGCTAATCTAGTTGACCATTGTTTTTATCTTTTTATGATGCTTAGCTAAAACTCCAATTCTTGGGGTGTGATCATATGATTATGGGCTGAATTAGCTTATGGGTATTGTTATTTACTGAGTTAAATGCTTGATTGAAGTGGGTTTAATTGTTAGCTGTGTTTTAATCTATGAATTGTAGTTGCAAATGCAATTCTAACTTAGAATTCTGGGCTTGCTTGAAAAAGAGGTTTTAGAATCAATGCTTTCAATTGATGATTGTAGTTATTGGGTTGATATGGGTTTAGCTCAAAAGAGTAAATCCTAAACTCTATTCTACCTATCTAGCTCGAGAGAATAGATGAATTAAGGTGTGGGTTGTTCTTATTTGATAAGCTTGTTGATGTTTGAAAGAAATCACTTGAATCGTGGTAGTTGTTCGAGAGAAAATTATCACACCTATAGTCTAGCCTACTCACTGATATTTAGTAATTCGTTAGTAATTTCAATTACCCGTATAGTGAAATTAGCCTATAATCGATCACATCCCGAGAATTCCTCTATCTATTGGTATTTCCCTCGTGTTTGATTGCGTTGTAGCTGATAATTGACAATCAAAACCCCCCATCTGACATTCGTTGTCACACCCTTAGACTTGTTTACATGTTTCTGATAAATTGTATTCCTATAACCGAATAGACAACTTTTATAACATCATAACTGAATTTGAATACGTACCGCTCCCTGTGAGTTCGACCCCAACTCTTCGTTGGGTTTTATACTAGTTAATGATCTTCTACACCTAGAATCGTATTAGGTGTATTTGAGACGTTAATCAAAATGGCACCGCTGCCGGGGAGTGGTGTTGTTTAGAATTCTATTATCGAACTTTGAATTGTGTTCTTTTTATGTTATAGTTGAATCGACTCACTTTGTTGGTTGTGTTTGTTTCTGTACAGAAGATGAAATGAGCGTGAATGGAAGAAATGGTAGCCAAATTGGCCACCAAAATGATGTTGGGAGTTTGAATGACGTTAACGACCCTATCCAATTGGGTGGTGTCGGGGCCATACGTCTACCACTGGCTGAAGGGAAAGTTATGTTTCATGTCACTAGCACAATGCTTCACCTATTACAAAAGAAGGGATTGTTTGGAGGTTTCGCTCATGAGGATCCCCATGAGCATGTCCGGAATTTTATCGATGTTTGTTGACCATTCTCGTTCAAGAATATATCTCAAGAATCGGTCCGTCTTCGATTATTTCCATTCTCTTTGATGGAAGAAGCCATAAAGTTGTTGGATGATCTTTCGAGAAATTCCATTACCACTTGGGATGAGCTTACCGTAGCTTTCTATATGAGGTACTTTCCCCCATCAAAAATGATGACGTTAAGGGATAGTATTCAAGGGTTCAAACGCTTGGAAGGTGAACCAATCCACGAGACGTGGCTGGGGTTTCAAAAGCTATTACTTCAATGCCAACTCATGGGCTTCCCAGCGATGTCTTGTTGCAATACTTTTACAGGAGTCTTGACTCGGTGAACAAAGGGGTTACTGATCAACTTGTTCCCGGTGGTATAATGCAACACCCTTGGGAGGTAGCGTCTCAACTCCTTGATGGCATGACCAAGATCAATAGAGTATGGTACACTCGTGAGGACCAAGTGTCTCCTCTCACCTTTAGAATGACAAAAGTGCAGATCGAGAAGGATCAAGAGAGAGACCAAAACATGGCAAAAATGATGACCCAGCAGGACTTATTGTCGAAAAATGTGATGGGTAGTGGGTTGAAGAGTGTGAATGTTGTTGGTATTGGGGGATCAAACCCCGATGAGGCATATTTTGAGGCATTGTACAATGAGGAAGTGAACTTCCTTGAAAATCAAGGAGGAGGTTATCGTTCAAACTATCTAAAGCTGGGTGGAAATTCGGGTTGGAATAAAGATGATGGATGGAGATATGGTGACAGAGAATGGTGTGATCGTAACGCCACTTGGAAGGAAAGAGAAGGTGATAAGGACAAGTACATCCCACCTAATGAGCGTCAAAACCCTAAGGAACAAAGGGCTGACTCGGATGTCCGTACAGAAGACATGCTTTCAAGCATTCTCAATAAGATAGAAGGCTCAGACAAAGTTTTGAAGGAAATTAAGTAGGACGTCTCTACACTTAATCAGACGGTCACACTCTCAACCTATAAATTCAAATATAAAAACTAGATTGAACCTATTTTACAAAATAAAACATGGAAACAAAGAATTACAAAAGCAATAGAGCAATAATTAAAAACCCCAAATAGCTTTGTTTATTTCCTGCACAAAAGCCCCAATTTCATACAAGTAATTACACATACATTTCTAGCATTTAAGAAAAAGGAAATGAAGAAAGGTAAACGAAATTTACTAATATAGAACACAATCTCCAAAGCCAAAAATGAAATGTGAGGAAACTTGCCTTCAATGTCTCTAACCCTATGAGACCTCTAACAATCCTTGGATGATCAATGATGTTCCACTCTAACCCTATTTTCTGAATTTGGGTCCAATGTTTAAGAATTTCCCATTCTGTCCATGTCTGAAAAGGTGGGCATCGCAAAAGTGACATGAGGTTCACAAAAGCGACCATAAAATCGCTTAAGTGACCTCTGCCTTTTTAAATGAGTTCGCAGAAGCGAACGCCGCTTAGTCGCTTAAGCGACCTATTGGCTTTGTTGACTTTTTCGCTTAAGCAAATAGTACTCTGCATGTGCGAGACTTGTGACTTGTTATCTTTAAGTGTCACGCCCCGATCCTACACCCTAGACGCGCCGACACTCGAGAACCATTGTTTGTCCCAAGCGAACCATTGGCCTGGCTCACTTCTCAGCGGAAGACTTGTTTAACAATAGAAATCTCACACAAGCTCAACTCATAAGATATCATCATTAAAATAGTTTAATCAGTATACTCAAATGAACATAAGTGTCAACTCACAGTCTTTAAAACATCAACAAGGGAATGGGAAAAAGACTCCTCAACTACTACTATCTATCTATGAAGTCTCTAATAACTATGATGGAAGTTAGGAGAAGACCAACAACATCCTAATATGACTGAAAGTAAATGTGGAACCATCAGAAGCAAGGAGGCTAACCAAAGAAACTCTGAAACTGCAAGTGGTATCAACAGAGTGCATGTTGATGGCCCTGGTTACCATTATCTGCATCATGAAACATGCAGACCAAATGACGTCAGTACATGGAATGTACGACCATGAAAGGGGAACTCTAAAGCACAGACATAAGCTTGAACTAATAAAAAGGAAGAACATACTCACCTCATCTCAACTCAACTCAAGGATACTCAGAGATACTCAAAGATACTCAAACTCATAAATAATCAACTCAAGTTCAATATAAAAGCAACAATAAATATGCATTATAAAGAAAGCTTTTAAAACATTAGATAATAACTCAATGTATTTAAAATACAATAATAACTCTTTTACTCTTAATTGAGAGATTCTATAACTGTCAACCAGCACTATGAGCTATGTGATGATACATCGTCTCGCCCACGCTGCCACAACTGTCCTATACCTTGCCGGAGTATAGGACATCCTCAACTAAGTGGATCCACTAAGCTATGCTTAAAAATCAATAAGGAATCATCTAAAAAGTATGACCCTTTACCCATATTGGCATTGATGGTTTATCAGGACTTCGAGTTGTATGAACTCGTCTCCATATCTGTTCTAAATACTACTCCCAATAATATAACTCATGCTCATATGTTTTAAAACATTTCCAAATCCTCAAACTTTGAGATGATTACTCCAAAGGTTCTCTTAAAAGAGATGGTGCTCAAAGCTCCTCATGAACTCATTTTGGAAATCAAAGTTTCCTCTCATTGTAAATGTGAAAGTATTTACTCTTGGGAATACTTAGTTTCCATATATTCATTTTGAAAAATGAAACTCAACTCTCTTCATACTCATACTCAAGTACTCAAATCTTTAAACAAGTTTTAAATGTTTGCAAAAGACTTCTCAAATGACTCAAAAGAACTTCCTTGAACTTTAATCTTAACTCTATCTTTAATTTGAATTATGAATTCAAGAGTTATGACTTGGATATGCATGATCTCTCAAGAATTAATGAAGATTTTAAATGTTGATATCGAGGGAGCACAGGTGGAAACAAAGACGGAAGAGTGGGGAACTGGATGAATTTCTCGACAACTCAATGAAAACTCATATTAAAGAACGAAGCACAAACATCAAGAAACTCAATATACTCAATTTTATGGATGATATTCATAAAAGAAACTCATGATTGGCGTGCGCGTGAACAAACCCAACACTATGGAAACTTACATACCTTGAAAGAATCGAATTCTTGGTGGAAATCCTCAAAGCTTTGCAAGAATCTTGATTGTTCTTCCTTTTCTCCTCTTGATCGGACAGGCTGAACTCAAACTGGCATATCTCTCTCGAACTCAGAATTCAGCAAACTCGGCAGTGTTGGAAATAAGACTTAAAGATCTTTCATTTGATAACCTTATGGGCCACCTAACTCATCTTCTACTGAAAGTTATGGTCGTTTGAAGTTGATCTAAAACTTACAATTGAAGTCTAACTTGCACAAATTTCAAATTAGTTCTTTCTAAATTAGATCTTTCTAAAATTATCTTTTTATAAGACCCAATATCTTCCCCTTGGGAACATTCTTCCTCAAATGAGATTTATGTAAGTAGAATTAATGGTGGCAACATCTAACACCCAGCTCAAACACCAACATGTAATTTAACACAACACGGCATATCAATTTAAAGAGTCATGTCTTACAAAAACTCATTACCTTGGTCTGTAATTTCTCCGGAAGGAAAGAGATGTGGCTATCTCTTTATCATATCCTCCTCAGCCTCCCAAGTAGCTTTCTCAACAAACTGATTCCTCTATAAGACCTTGACTGATGCCACCTCTTTGGTTATCAACTTGCGAACCTGATGATCTAGAATCTTAACGGGTACTTCCTTATAAAGTAGGCTGTCTTTAATACCGATTTCCTCGGTAGGTATAATAAGTGAAGGATCACCCATACATTTCTTCAAGATAGAAATGTGAAACACCGGATGAACTGCTACTAACTCTGGCGATAGCTCCAACTCATAAGCTACATTGCCGATCCTCTTGGATATCCAGTAAGGACCTATATACCGGGGAATGAGCTTCCCCTTCTTACCAAATCTCATAACACCCTTCATGGCTGACACCCTCAAGTAAACCCAATCATCCAACTCAGACTCCAAGTCTCTTCTCCTAACATCAGTAAAGGATTTCCTACAACTTTGCGCAGTTTTCAACCTTTCTTGAATGATTTTCACTTTCTCCATAGCTTGATGAACTAAGTTTGGTCCTATCAACCGAGCTTCACCAACTTCAAACCATCCAATAGGAGATCTACATCTTCTCCCATAAAGAGCCTCATAAAGAGCCATCTGGATGCTAGAGTGATAACTGTTGTTGTAAGCAAACTCAATGAGTAAGTGATCATCCCAATTACCCTTGAAATAGATCACACACACCCTCAACATATCCTCTAAAGTCTGAATTGTGCACTCTGCTTGACCATCAGTCTGAGGATGGAAAGCAGTACTCAAATTTACCTTAAAACCCAAACCTTTCTGGAAAGACTTCTAGAATTATGCGGTAAATTAGGCACCTCTATCTGAAATAATGGACACTGGAACTCCATGAAGTCTGAATACTTCTTGAATATATAATCTGACATAATCTTCTGCTGAATAGGTAGTATTTACTGACAAAAAAGTGTACTAATAGTCATTCGATCTACAATCACCCAAATCGAATCATGTTGCCTGCGTAACCGCAGTAAACCAGTAATGAAATCTATATTGATCATCTCCCACTTCCATTCTGGAAGATCTATGTTATGAGCCATACCACTAGGCCACTGGTGGTCTACCTTGACTTGTTGGCAATTCGGGCACTTAGCGACGAACTCTACAATACACCTCTTCATACTACTCCACCAATAGACTTCTCTAAAGTCACGATACATCTTTGTGGAACTAGGATGGATAGAGTATCTTCAGCTATGAGCTTCCTCCATGATCCTCTCTTGGAGTTCATCCACTTTTGGCACACACAATCTACCTTGATGCCTCAAAACACCATCTCTCCCTTGCTCTAAAGCAATCACTTTCTACTTATGAACATTTTCCTTCAATTTAAGAAAAACAGGGTCTTGGTCTTGTTTCTCTTTCACTTCGAACACTAATGATGATTTAGCCCCATTTATCACCACTACTCCTCCTTCATTGGAATCCATTAACTGGACTCCCAATCGTGCAAGTTTGTACACGTCTATGGCTAACTCTTTCTTGCCTTACTCAACATGGGAAGTACTGCCCATAGACAACCTGCTCAAGGCATCAACAACAACATTAACCTTACCTTGGTGATAGAGGATACTCATGTCATAATCCTTGAGTAACTCTAACCACCTCCTCTGTCTGAGATTATGCTCTTTCTTACAGAACACATACTGAAGACAACAGCATGAACACCATAGAGGTAGTGACGCCATATTTTTAACGCAAACACTACAACAGCAAACTCTAGATCACTGGTTGGGTAATTCATCTCGTGAATCTTAAGCTGTCTGGAGACATAAGATATAACTTTACCATTCTGCATCAATACACAACCCATGCCAACTCTAGACGTATCATAATACACAACAAACCTTGTGTACCCTCCGGTAAGGTCATCACTAGGGCAGTAGTCAACCACATTTTCAATTCCTAAAAGCTTTTCTCACAAGCTTCGGACCATTGAAACTTTGTTCTCTTCTGAGTCAACTTAGTCAAAGGGGATGAAATAGATGAGAACCCCTTGATGAAACTTCTATAATACCTAGCCAATCCCAAGAAAATTCAAATATCAGTTGGAGATGTAGGTCTAGGTGAGTTCTGCACTGCCTCAATCTTCTGAGTGTCAACTCGAATCCCATCACCAGAAATAATATGGCCTAAGAACTCCACGGACTCAAGAAAAAACTCAAACTTTGAAAAATTGGCATACAACTCTCTATCTCTGAGAGTTTGGAGAACTACTCTGAGATGACTAGCGTGATCCTCCTCATTTCTCGAATAAATCAGAATGTCATCAATGAATACGATAACAAACATATCAAGATAAGGCTTAAACACTCTACACATAAGGTCCATGAACGCTGCAGGAGCATTAGTCAAACCAAAGGACATGACAATAAACTCATAATGACCATAGCGGGTCCTGAATGTTGTCTTTGGAATATCAATCTCTCTTACTCTCTACTGATGATAGCTCGATCTGAGGTTTATCTTAGAAAAGCAAGTGGCACCCTGAAGGTGATAAAAAAGATAATCAATTCTCGGAAGTGGATACTTATTGTTTATGGTAACCTTGATCAAACAATGGTAGTCAATACACATCCTAAGAGAACCATCTTTCTTCCTCACAAATAAGACCGGAGCGCCCCAAGGTGAGATACTTGGTCTAATGAAACCTTTATCAAGAAGGTTTTTCAACTGCTCTTTTAACTCTTTTAACTAAGTGGGAGCCATTCTATACGACGGAATATAAATAGGTCGAGTATTAGGAAGGATATCTATACCGAAGTCCATTTCTCCCTCAGGTGGGACTCTAGGAATATCATCTGGAAAGACCTTTGGAAACTTACTCACAACTGGAACTGACTGAATAGGCGGTGTCTCAACACTAGAGTCATTAATTTGGACAAAGTGATAGATGCACCCCTTCGAAACTAACTTTCTGGCCTTAAGGTACGAAATAAAACAACCCTTAGGCACTACTCCTCCACTCTATAACTGGCTCATTAGGAAACTGGACTCGATTTCTATAATAAACTGAGGCATAAAAAGCATGAAGCCAGTCCATACCTAGAATAACATCAAAATCTACCATATCTAATTTGACTAAGTCTGCCATGGCGTCCTTAGGATTGACAGAAATGATACAACCACGATAAACTCTCTCAGCTAGAATGGACTCACCAACAGGTGTGGAAACACTGAAGGGTTCAAGATGTTGCTCAACAAGAATATCAAAATTCATAGAAATATATTGAGTCACAAAAGATAGACTCGCACCTTCATCAAGTAATGCAGATACATCAAAAGTAAAGACTTTGATCATACAGTGACAACATTAGGTTAATTCTCTTACTCTTGGTGACTGGTAATAGCATAAAGATGGTTTGCTCCTCCGCCTGTCTTGATGTAGCTCCTCTAGGTGCAGTTTTGTCTGTCAGAGCCACTAAAGAATATTGGGCTCTATTGCCCCCATTACCATTACCCTGCCTGCTCTTAGGGCACTCTATCATGAAGTGACATGTCTGACCACACTTGAAATAACCAGTGGAGCCATCTCGACAGGCTCCTGGGTGGTTCCTACCATACTTAGCACATGCATGAGTCCAGCTGGCCCCTTATGCCACACTACTGATGAGTCCGAGATTTGGACTCATTTAGGGCTTTGTTTAAATAGATTTAGTGTCCTCAAATGCTTAATTTGTACCATAAACTGATGATAAAGCCTTGATTTTCAGGTATATTGATTGAGGAGCAAAGCAAGGACACTAACTGGAAAAAAGGAACAAAACAAATTGAAGAAGTGAAGAAAGGCGAGTCTGAGGATCGCAAGCACTTGGCGTGTCGCCGAGTGACTACTTTAACCGCCTAAAGTTCCAATGTGCCAGCCCTGAGGGAAGAAACAAAGTAGGAGACAGAAAAGGGGCAGTTCCGTGATGCCAAAAGAGATCGCCCAAAGGTACAGGACTTGAGGATGCTGAGAGCCAAGGCATAAAGGCGATAGAAGAGAGCAATGGGAGGTTCGCCGGGTGGTTCAGCGAACTCGACTTACCTCGCCTAATGGCCCTTCATGGCTAATTTTTGGCAACTATAAATAGAATTTTGAATTGTAAATTGGACTGTTCCTTTCAGCTTAGCATTTTTCTTTGAAGTCTAGAACAGTTTTAGAGAGTTCCTTAGTAGAATTGAAGACTTTTAGAGATTCAATTTGGAGATTTTGCAAGGGGTTTTCGAATTTTCTTAAAGTTGAAGAATCGTAAAGGTTTAATTACTATTACCCAGTTGATGGCTGATCGATTCGGTAACCATTTTTACTCTTTTATGATTTTTGGCTAAAACCCAATTCTTGGGGTATGATCATGTGATTACGGGTTGAATTAGTTTATGGGTGTTGTTAATTACTAGTTTAAATGCTATATTGAAGTGGGTTTATTCATTAGCTGAGGTTTAATTTATGAATTATAGTTGCAAATGTATTTCTAATTTTGGGTTCTTAGCTTGCTCGAGAGAGAGGTTTTAGAACCAAAGCTTTTGATTAATGGTTTGTAGGTATTGGGTTGATTTTAGTTCAGCTCGAGAGAGTGAATCCTCAATCCAATCCTACCCATCTTGCTCGAAAGAGAAGATATATTAAGGTTATGGGTTGTTCTTCATTGCTATGCTTGTTGATGTTCGAGAGAAATCACTTGAAGCGGATTAGTTGTTCGAGAGAAATCACTTGAAGCGGATTAGTTGTTTGAGAGAAATCACTTGAAGCGGATTAGTTGGTCGACAGAAAACTATTTCAATTATAGTCTAGCCTACCCACTGATATTTAGCTATTTACTAGTAGTTTCAATTACCCATATATTGAAATTTGCCTATAATCGATCATATTTCGAGAATTCCTCTCCATATTGTTATCTCAATTTGTTTGTGAATGCATTGTAGTTGATAATTGGAAACCAAAAAACTCCCATCTGACATTTAATGTCACCCCTTTAATTTTTTTCATGTCTTTTTTGATAATTTCTATTCCTATATCTAGTTAGATCACATTTGTACTTCTTAATTGAACTTTGAACACATACTACTCCCTGTGGGATTCGACCCCAACTCATTTGTTGAGTTTTATACTGCTTAACGATCGTTTACACCTAGAATTGGATGAGGTGTGCTTGAAACGTTAATCAAAATGGCGCCGCTGCCGGGGAGTGGTGTTGTTTAAAATTCTTTTATTGAAGTTTAATTGTGATCTTTGTAGTTATAGTTGTATCTAATTATATTAGTTTTTGGTTTTGTGTTGCTTGTGTTAAACAAAGGAGGAGATGAGTGTTAACGGAAGTAATGGTAGCCAAGTGGGCCACCAAGACGACATTGGGAATCTCAATGATTTCAATGACCCAAACCATTTGGGAGGTGTTGGTGCCATTCGTTTACCTCCAGCTGAAGGAAACATTTTTTTTACATCACGAGCATAATGCTTCAGCTCCTAAAATTGAAAGGATTGTTTGGGGGGCTGGCTCATAAGGATCCCAATGAGCATATCAGGAACTTCGTGGATGTTTGTGGGCCGTTCTCATTTAAGAACATATCGCAAGAATCGGTCCATCTAAGGTTGTTCCCGTTCTCTTTGATGGGTGAAGCTACTAAATGGTTGGCTGAGTTACCAAGGGACTCTATCACCTCTTGGGATGAGATGACCACAGCATTTCAAGTGCGATTCTTTCCCCCATCGAAGATGATGACTCTAAGGGATGGCATCCAAGGTTTCAAATTCTTGGAAGGAGAGCTAATCCATGAGACATGGATGATATTTAAGAAGTTGGTGCTTCAGTGCCCAACTCATGGACTTCCAGATAATGTACTGCTGCAATATTTCTATAGAAGCCTTGACTCGGTAAACAAAGGAGTGGTTGATCAACTTTCTCCGGGTGGTATAATGCAATAGCCCTATGCAATAGTATCCCAACTCCTTGATTGCATGACCAATATCAACAGGGCATGGTACACTCGAGAAGGCCAAGTCTCTCCTCTTACTTATAAAATGACAAAAGAGTTGATCGAAAAGGATTAAGAGAGAGACCAAAACATGGCCAAAATGATGACCCAGCTGGATATCTTGGCTAAAAATGTCATGGGTGTTGGCACAAGGAGTGTTAATGATGTGGGTGTTGGTGGAGCAAACCCTGAAGAAACACAATTTGAAGCGATGTACAATGAGGAAGTGAACTTCCTAGCCAATCAAGGAGGAGGTTATCGTGCAAACTACCCAAGACCGGGTGGAAATCAAGGACGGAATAGAGATGAGGGCTGGAGAGACCGTGATAGAGAATGGCGTGATCGTAACGCCACTTGGAAGGAAAGAGAGGGGGAGAAGGATAGGTATGTTCCTCCCCATGAGCGTCAAAAGCCCAAAGATTCTGAGGGTGGCCGGACAGAAGATATGCTTTCACGCATTCTCACCAAAGTTGAAGGGTCCGACAAAGTGTTGAAAGAGATGAAAGAGGATGTCTCGACTCTCAATCAGACGGTGACCTCTCACTCAGTCTCTATTAAGCAGCTGGAGACCCAAATGGGTCAAATTTCTTCACATCTGAATCCAAGACAACAAGGGGGGTTGCCTAGTGACACAATGGCAAACCCCAAAAAGGAAACTTGATTTGGTATCCTAGTCATGCCACGACGTTAACTAAGGCGCCTATTTGGAGGCAACCCAAGTTTTTTAATGCTTCAAGTTTGATTTTTAATAACAGGTATTGATGGTGCAGGTTGAAAGGGTGAAAAGTGTTGGAAAAGAAGCAGTTTGGCAAGCCAAAAGTCCAGTCGGTGAGCCGACTTGGAGCGCCGTTGGATCCACAAAACATGATGTGGAAGTCTGTAAAACTCGGCGGGCCAATTAATTAATTGGCGACTCACTGAACTGGTCGGCGAGCCCATTTTAGTCCACCGTTTGGACCCCCAAATTGACTGAAGGGCCTGTAAAACTCGGGGAGGTAAATAACCTCTCGGTGCATCGCTGGGTGGTTCGGCGTGGATGACTTACTTTGCCGAAAGGGCCGCGAACTGAAAGGTTTTAAAAGGCCAAACAATTTTAAATTTCAAAATCTTTCATATTCTCTCATTTCTAACCACGTACACTCTCACCCGTACTTTATATTTTTCATATTTTTGCTATTTCCCTTGCTTTTTGTGTGTGATCTCATTCCCGAATTTGGATTACATTGCCGCCTAGCTTTTCAAAATTTACAATTCGGCATACAGGTTGGTTTTCCAAACCCTGTACTTTAGTTTAGTGGTTAAACTCAAATTCATTAGGTGAATGTGTATTAATATGTGTTGGGTAATTGTTTGAATGGTGTTTTATGTGTTGGATTGCCCGTATTGTGTTCGAATTGGTGCCTAAATGCTTAAAAAGATGATTTCCCGTATTTTGTGTGATTAATTTGATTCTAAATTATTGGGTAGCGTTTGTGTTACATTGGGTCTAGTTGGGTGAAGTCTGAGTATCCCCGAGTTGTGAAAAATGACGTAATTTACCCGATGATGGAGCATTTGACGCCATTCCTATGGGAAAAAAGTCATTAAATGGCTAATTTTGGCCAAATCAGGGGAAGCTAGAGTACCCCGAAGGCATGGGTTGTATGGGTCTGAATCTAATTACTTAGTGTAGGTGTTTGATTTTGATTTCGGGGGCTGCAGGTTTGATTTTGGGAAATTGGGTTGAAAACTGGCATGTTGGGCCGTTTGGCGAGCTGCGTCGAGCTCGCCGAATGGTTCGGCGGTTCGCCAATGTTTCCCTTTTATCGCCCTTAATTTTGTGATTTGGTTGAATTGAGTCTGTAACTTTCAGCGGGAAGCCTGAGCTCGCCGAAAGGTTCTTTTGATCGCCCTTTCTGCTCCCCTAACCCTTAATGTACGTTGTTATATTCGGCGGGCTACTCTAAGCTTGCCAATGGGTGACGGAGATTCGTCGAAGGGCCCTGAACATCGCCGACATGCCTTAATTCTGGAGATTTTTTAAGCTGATCTTTTCGGTAAGCCCGATCTGGCTCGCCTAAGAGATTCGGCTACTTGCCGACTGGTTCGGCGAGACTTTCTGCAACTTGAATTCTGTAATTTTCTTGAACAATTTCTAACATTTTTTGATTTGTTTTGCTGAAATGGCTAGGAGCAATTTGGATGATAGTGGCATTCCGCCCCGCAAAAGGGCACGAGGCATTGTTATAAATGAGGGAGCAGCTGCTTCCACCACAATGAGCAAGAAAGCACCTCCGAAGGGAGGCAAAGGCAAGGCGCCCGTAAGTGAGAGACCAAAGCACAACTCCGGCAGTGATGGGGAATCCTTCGATACTTAGGCCTCATTCTCTGAGCCTGAGGATAGTCAATTGCTACAGACCCGGCGAGCAGAGATTCGGGCAAAAGCTCATCAACAACCATCTAGGATTCCGGAGTCTGCCCTTCCTGCTGCAGATACAGTGCCAGCTCCGAAACAGACGGTTCTTTTAGTGCCACCAGTTTAGGGTCCTCCTCCCCAATTTCTTAACCGGTTAAAAGCTGAGAGATTGAGGACCATTCTAGAAGAGAAGAGGTTGTCCACGGACGGAGTAGTGGATAGATACCCGAATGTGTGGGACACTCTTCGGTTTCACCGATTTGAGATCTTCACCAGGTCCCGTGACCCATATATCCCCACCTAGGTCCAGGAATTTTATACAACTTACAGTGACCTGGTGCCCAAAGGAAAGAAGAAGGCCAGTGCCTTCAAACCGATAGAATCTGTGGTGGTCTGGGGGAGGACAGTCCGATGCGACAACAATAAGATAAACACAGTATTTGACAGAGCCACAGACATCGAGCACGCATACCAGAGCATGGTCACTTCACAAACTCTTGATGAATTGAAGGGCTGGCTAGCTCCCCTTATTTCTGACACGACCTCGAGGTGGATTGAGGTGGGAGCACCTATTGAAAAGAAGGATCTAAATATAGCAGCTCGGTACTGGTTTGGGTTTATCAGTAGCTCAATCATGCCGTAACAGAATGAGTCCATTCTCCGCCACCCAAAGGCGGCTTGTCTCAGATCCATCATCACCAAGAAGAGGTTGAACTTGGGGCTGATTATAGAGCAGGAGATGGCCATAAGGGCCAAACAACGCCAGACGTCCCTGCCAGTCCCAGTGCTGATTACGGAGTTATGTCGTGGGGCTGGAGTTCCTCATGATGAGAAGAGGGATATCGAGGTCACTCCCACATCTTCCACCGATATCCGACGCATAGAGGCCGAGTATACACGAGGCGAGGCCGAGAGGAGGAGAGCAGCCCCGGTGGATACATCCCCGGAGGTAGACATCGACTCATTACTTGTAGAGGTATGTTTGCCTATTCTGGCCTCCAGGCCTTCAGGTACATCTACTTCCACTTCTTCTGCTCCCTCCCAGCCTCCTAGAGCTACTGTTGGTTCCACTGCCGCCAGGCCTCTGATCAATCAGGCCATGCTCCTCAAGATGGGGCACTTAGCCCATTCTGCAGATGTACGGGCTTCTCGGCTCGAGGTCGAGGTACCCTGGATGATTGAGAGAGTTATCACTGTTGCGCTGACACCTCTCCAGGCTTCCATTGATGCTCTCACAGTGAGAGTAGTGATTTGCGAGAGAGGACAGGGTGTGACGACTGAGGTTACGGCTTTGAAAGCTGAGGTTTATGAGCTTAGGAAAGATGTGGACCATCTGAAGTCCACAGACTTTACTTCACTATTTGGGACGGTGGAGATCCCAGATGATCCAAGTGCTGACATTCCAGCTTGTGCTGAGGTACCTCCGGCTACCACCGGAGATGATATTAGGGAGTTTGCTACTGATGCTAAGTCTGACGCCGAGACCAATGAGGAGCGAGATGCTGCTGTTTATGAGGATCTGGTCGAGCTAGAGGGTGCCATGTTCGAGACAGCCCGACAGGCCTCTTTGAGAGACACTACTATGGTTGGGGCTATTGCATCTACTACTAACGCTCCACCAGGAACTAATGCCCATCCTCAGAGTGTTACACCGGGCATTGATGCCCCGACAAATGGAGCGACTGAGTAGACAGGATCATTTTTACCTTCCTCCCTGTTGTTTTATTGATTATCTATGTGTTTGTTGCATTTGAGGACAACTGCTTTTCTTTTGTGGGTGGGGTGAGGTATTTCCATACCTATCTCTTGTGATTCTATTTTGTTTGTGAATATTGGGTTTTTTAACCTATAAATGTGTTTTGATCTTGAATTCGTGTGGATGTTTTAGCTTGTGGCCCTTGTATAAATGGAATGGTTTTTAACCAAATTTTAATTTGCCACCTCTTTTGTGTGTGATTGTGGCTGTTCTTGTGCGAATTTGAGTATCGGTTTTGATCAATACCGATGACTTGAATAGTGCTCTTAATTGAACGAAATGAATGTGCGGCTACGCCAATGAAGTTGCATAGACAATGTGTGAACTTTTAGCATCTCGTTGTGATAGCCGGTTATCGAATTAGTCTCTTGTGATGAACATCGCACACTAGCTAGAAAGTGTGGAGTCTTGTTTGATATTGGTGTCAATGCCTTGTGTGATGAGATTACTTTGAACAATGTGTGATGACACCTAGAATTTCCCCATTGGTCCGGTTGACTAAGTTATGCAAGCACTTTAAATGATCTTAGGCAACAAATTTTGAAGAGTGAAACAATTTGACAATATACCTCTTTTGTGGCCTACCTTGTGAGATGTGTGAATCTTGCTTGAACTATTTTGAGCCTTATCCTCTTTCTTGGAAGAAACTTGAACAATTGTAACCTCTGTTTATATCATTCACCCGTAACTTTCATGAAGTGTGGTTTTTTTGAATAGCCAACTTAGGCCAAAAGCCTAAGTTGGGGATGTGGTGAAAAGAGAAGGAAAGTCAAGAAGTGTGAAAAATCCCCCTTTGAGTAATGGTTTGAAAAAGATGGAACCCCTCCATGTAAAAAAAAAGAGAAAAAGAAAAGAAATGAGAAAAGAAACAAAGAAAAAGAATGAAAAAGTTATGAAATAAAATGGTGGAATTTGCAAAAGAAATGGGGTATCCGATAGTTCATATGAAGTTGAATAATGGGGTGGATTGTGAGCATTTTTGAAATGTTAAATAAAAAAAAGGAAAGTGATGTTCAAACCATACTTCATGAAGGTAGAAGCCACTGAGCCTAAATGACCATACCTTGACACTCATGCCCGTTACAAGCCAAGAAAAGACCTTTGTGATCTTGAGTGAGTTGAAACAAACGTTGATTGGAAAATAAGGGGAAACCTATGGGTGAAGTCATGCATGTGTTCATCTTTGTGAGCGTGAAAGTTGTATGTGATTCCGAAACTTTAACATGGTTGAGATATTGTGTGTGAATATGGAATCATCTTTGTTGTGAGGGCATTTGAGTACCTTTATTCAGCTTGAACTTGCATTTGAAGCAAGTATTGTGAACTTGAGTATCTTTTATAATGGTGAGTCACAATTTGAATCTTTGAGTGCATAGTTGATCATTGCATGAGTTAGTTGAACTTTGTTGTGTGCATTCACGTTGAGTCTTATGCAACACTATGTGAGACATCCTTTTTGAACGGCTGATCTTGAGTTTTACTTGAGCACAAGCAAAAGTTTAAGTTGGGGATGTTGATGAGTTCGAGATTTGGACTCATTTAGGGCTTTGTTTATATAGATTTAGTGTCCTCAAATGCTTAATTTGTACCATAAACTGATGATAAAGCCTTGATTAATTGGTATATGGATTGAGGAGCAAAGCAAGGACACTAACTGGCAAAAATGATCAAAACCAACTGAAGAAGTGAAGAAAGGCGAGTTTGAGGATCGCCAAGAGCACTTGGCGTGTCGCCGAGTGACTACTTTAACCTCCTAAAGTTCCAGTGTGCCAGCCCTAAAGGAAGAAACCAAGTAGGCGATAGAAAAAGGGCACTCGGCGAATTGCCGAGTAGTTCCGCAATGCCAAGAGAGATCACCCAAAGTTATAGGACTTGAGGATGCTGAGAGCCAAGGCAGAAAGGCGATGGAAGAGAGCAATGGGCGGTTCTCCGAGTGGTTCGGCGAACCCGACTTACCTCGCCTAATGGCCCTTCGTGGCTAATTTTTGGCAACTATAAATAGAATTTTGAACTGTAAATTGGACAGCTCCTTTCTGCTTAGAATTTTTCTTTGATGTCTAGAACAGTTTTAGAGAGTTCATTAGTAGACTTGAAGACTTTTACAAATTCAATTTGGAGATTTTTCATGTGGGTTTCGAATTTTCTCTAAATTGAAGCATCGTAAAGGTTTAATTACTATTACCCAGTGGATGGCTGATCGATTCGGTAACCGTTTTTACTCTTTTATGATGTTTGGCTAAAACCCTAATTCTTGGGGTGTGATTATGTGATTACGGGTTGAATTAGTTTATAGGTGTTGTTAATTACTATTTTAAATGCTATATTGAAGTGGGTTTAATCATTAGCTGAGGTTTAATTTATGAATTGTAGTTGCAAATGCAGTTCTAATTTTGTGTTCTTAGCTTGCTCGAGAGAGAGGTTTTAGAACCAAAGCTTTTGATTAATGGTTTGTAGGTATTAGGTTGATTTGGGTTCAGCTCGAGAGAGTGAATCCTAAACCCAATCCTACCCATCTTGCTCGAGAGAGAAGATGTATTAAGGTTATGGGCTGTTCTTAATTGCTATGCTTGTTGATGTTCGAGAGAAATCACTTGAAGCGGATTAGTTGTTCGAGAGAAAACTATTTCAATTATAGTCTAG